>JAWNLL010000077.1:0-22743 GCA_035042425.1 Drosophila flavopinicola | reverse complement strand
ACAAGTAAGAGTGCTCTAGTCCGGAGTGCCCGACTAGGAGATACCCTGAACCCAGTTCTGACTTCCATTAATACTTGCCTAATAGTGTGCATACATACAAACCCACACATACTGCAAGCAGTGCATGCGGCTTAAGCAGTTAGCTTGCTTTTCGCTGAGCCCCATACAATGGAAAGTTAAATCTCAAAAAACTTCTGTGTCAATAATACAATTGTCAATAATATGTGTGACCAAAACAAATTGCAGGGTCGTACCTTCAAAAATGCAACTTTTGGGGGGATTGGGGGGTGGTATCCAAAAAGTGAAATATTTTTTACATGTGTATGCTATTCGAGATTATGCATGCCAAATTTGGGTCTCTAGGTCTTATATCTTTGAAGCTATGTCCCAAAAACGCTAGTCTAAAATCGAAATTTATCGATAACTTTTTGAATGCGACGAGTTATCGATCAAATGAAATAAACTTGATCTGTCCCGGCACTACGAGAACTTATATTCCAAATATGAAGTCTCTAGCTCTTATAGTCTCTGATATCTGCGTGTTCATACAGACAGACGGACAGACAGACGTACATGGCTAAATCGACTCGGCTGTTGATACTGATCAAGAATATATATACTTTATATGGTCGGAGATGCTTCCTTATGCCTGTTACATACTTTTGCACAAAACCATAATACCCTTTTTACCCATTTTTAATGGGTTCAGGGTATACAAATGTTACGTAGAGTTTGGCGGTTGGGCGAAGTGGGTAAAAAAAAAACCAGTCACCAGAAGAAAACTTTTGTGCGTAAGCAAAAAAAGACGCGCGTGTTTGTTTTTCATGCATTTTACATAAGAGACGACACAGAGCACGTGCCACCCACACATGTGTGCATATATACATGTGTATATATATATAAATATAGGTATGCACGTGTGTGTCAGTCTGTCAGTCAGTCATCGGTCCAGTCTCTACTCCACCTATCTTTCTTTTTTTATACCCTGTACCCATTCAAAATGGGTAAAAAGGGTATTATGACGTTGTGACATAATGCAGCATCTCCGACCATATAAAGTATATATATATATATATATATATATATATCAGCATCAACAGCCGAATCGATCTAGCCATGTCCTTCTGTCTGCATAAGGTATCACCTAGAAAATCACCTAGATTTGATTACACGTTTTATAGCCCCTTTTTCCTACAAATTTTAAAAAGATCAACAATAAGCACAGAAGTTGCTTTTCGACTTCACTTTCCAGAGTGTGGGACACAGTGAAGACGCAAGCTAGCTGCTTGAACTGCTCGCAGGGTATCACCTAGTCAGTCAGGCACTCCCAACTAAAGCACTCTTACTTGCTCTATCTGTCGTGCTTACTTTCTGCGCTTAACCGGTTCATCATGATTAATATTTTGCCCCTATCGCCACCTCCCTAAGCTCCCTTTCACGCCTCTGCCTGTGTCCACAACTGCATGACACAAATTGAAAAATGTAAAAGATATTACACGTGCCGCTGCCTTTAGGCCTGGGAGGCATGCGGGGGGCGTGGCAAGGGGCGGGGGCTGGGGCTGGGGCGTTGCCGGCACGTTGCAGTTGTTGATGGCTCAACTTATTCGCCACGCTCCAAAGAACGCAGCGCTCAAAGTCGCAGGATATAAATAGGGAAGTCAGCATTGAAACCACCGCACTTCCACACACGATTTATATTATGGCTTCTCATATTTTTTTAATTTTGCATTACATTTTATAACTTTAAATTTAGTATTCTGTAATTTTTAATTTCAATTATTTTCCTGGTCGACTGATTTTAGTTGACAATAAATAAACAAATACAAAATATACGGTTTTTTGTGTTATTGAAGCCAGAGTCTGCCAAATAGGAATATATATTCGTATATATTTAAAGTGTACCCTGTGAAGTTTTAGACAAAATTTGAATGGGATTATAAAGCAAACGCTTTAATCCCGACTTCGCTATTAAATTCCATATTTTAGATTCACAAAAGCTATTTTTTAAAAGGATATTTTCCACAATTGAAATTCTGGTTCTCAATCGATTGCTAATAACTATTAGTACAAGAAGTTGTTTACAAAATAAATATAGACTTGATTTTATTTATACACCAAATCGCTTACGATTGTTTGGCATTCTCTGTTCTGTTAAGCCGAATTTTGCCAATTTCGATGTTTCAAAACTTGATGAAAAGGAAAGGTATGTAAATAATGTTTAAAATTTAGTTGGTTTTTTATAAATCGGACAAAAATCGCGTAAGTTTTGAAAATTGCTGCAAAAAACGTATTTGGATTATTATTTGGTCTATAAGTTTCACTGATATGTCTACATACATTTAAAACTGTGTTTATGATATTTATTTATTTATTTTATTTATTGTTTGTTAAAGTTTGAGAAATTTGAGGAAGAGCATATAAAAACAAGTGGGGAAGGATTATCTTCGGCGTGCCGAAGATTTTATACTCTTTTCGAACTAATAGGCAATTTTAACTCTGCCAACTGCACCACTGAAATTTCATATGCTGCACAAAATCGTTTTGTCGCGTAACATTTTTTTGTTTTGTTCTAAGAATATTTAATTCATTGCCAGTTGTATAGCAGCTATAAGATATAGTGATCCGATTCGGCCGGCTCCAACCAATGTGATGTCTCTTTGAATAATAAGTATCTGTGCAAAGTTTCATAGCGATAGATTAAAAAACATGGGATATATGGCCAAAACCGACTTCGAGTTGTATGGCAGCTATAAGATATAGTGATCCGAACCAGCCGGCTCCAACCAATGTGATGTCTCTTTGAATAATAAGTATCAGTGCAAAGTTTCATCGCGATAGATTAAAAAACATGGGATATATGGCCAAAACCGACTTCGAGTTGTATGGCTGCTATAAGATATAGTGGTCCGATCCGGCCGACACCGACCAATGTGCTGTCCCCTGGAATAATAAGTGTCTGTGCAAAGTTTTATCGCGATAGCTCAAAAACTGAGGGACTAGTTTGCATACATACAGACAGACAGACAGACAGACAGACAGACAGACAGACGGACATGGCTAGATCAATTTGTATTGTCATTCTAAGCATACTGGTAGTAACTTTTGGGGGTCTCCGACGCTTCCTTCTATGCGTTACAAACTTCAGCACAAACTTAATATACTACTTTCTTCGAAAAGAGTATAAAAATCGAATATATCTTACAGTCTTGAGCTGACTAATACAAACTGAGGTTGTTTTTGGATGTAGCGTGACCGAATAACTTTAAGAATATAAGTTCTTTTTCTCGGGATGCGTTAATTTAGCAAAAACATATTTTTTTCAAATTTAATTTAACTCTTTAACATTCCCAAATCTATGTGTGTGTGTGTGTGTGTGTGTGTGTGTGTGTGTGTGTGTGTGTGTGTGTGTGTGTGTGTGTGTGTGTGTGTGTGTGTGTGTGTGTGTATGTATGTGTGTGTGTGTGCGCTTGATAGGTTTTTAGATGAAAGCCCTTCTGACAGGCTATTGTAAATAATGTGAAGAAGCCTCGCACTTTTGGCTTAATGAAAAATGTGCCTGCAATTTCATGACCCGATTACTCGACAACTCTTCAAGCAACGGATAGGGCTAAGACCCGATGGGCGAGGGAAAAGTCGGGGGCGGGGACAGGTAGGCTAAACTGGAGCAGGCACTGGCAGTGGCAAAAGCTAAACACACTGCCAGCAGCAGGGGGGGTAAACTTTAGTGGCGCAGCTTCCGTGGGGCCAGTGTAGAAATGTTTTAAGCCATTTAGAAGATGCAAAGCAAACGACAGAGGACAAAGTGCGGGACAAAGCGGGCTGTGAATGGGGACGATGCAGGGACGGATCAGGAGCGGGGAAAGGAAAGCAGCAAACCCCAGGGCATAGACAGCCAGCCATGTAGCGAAACGCAGCAGAAGCAAATTAAGTGAAAAGGCTTTCTAAGTGAAGGCAGAGATAAGGCCGGATGGCAGTTTCTGTTGTCGGTTAGTTAGGCAAACACAGCAAAAGAGATGGAGCTTCAACTTTCGCATGTCGTCTTCGCAAAAAGGATGCGCAGTTGAAACAGTTGATGGAAAGAACGAACGAATCGAACTGTGCCTTAAAACAGTTCTCTTCAATAATTTAAAAATATTGACCATATCAGAATTTAATGCAAAGAAGAGAGAAAACATGTATCAATGTTTTCAATCTAGAAACATTTTGGGCTTTCACAATTAGTATTCAAATCGATAGGAAAAATTACAACAATTTTGAAAAGCCTACAAAGTCTGTAAATTAATGTAAATTAAATGTATTTCCAAGATTTCAAACACTTATACCTTCGCAAATCTGATTTCAAATAAATTTTCGATCCCCGAGCCCTGAACCCATTAAAAATGGGTAAAAAGTGTATAATGATGTTGTATAAAAGTATGGAACAGGCATAAGGAAGCATCTCCGACCATATAAAGTATATATATTCCTGATCAGAATAAACAGCCGAGTCGATCTAGCCTTGTCCGTCTGTCTGTATTCTGTCTGTCTGTCTGTATGAACACGCGGATATCACAGACTATAAGAGCTAAGACTTCATATTTGGAACATAAGTTTTCCTAGTCTCGGGACAGATCAAGTTTATTTAATTTGCTCGATAGCTCGTCCCGTTCAAAAGTTATCGATAAATTTCAATTTCAGACTATCGTTTTTTGTTGTTTAAGCTTTATCTTTCCATAGTGTTGGACTCACTGAAGAAGCACGCTAAGTGCTTAACCTGCTTGCACTGCTTGCAGCATGTGTGTGTTTGTATGTATGTACACTGATAGGTTAGTATGAAGGCATGTAATGACTGCGTTCAGAGTATCTCCTAGTCGGGCACTCGCGACTAGAGCACTTTTACTTGTTTTATTTATATTTTAAAGAGAAAAAAACCCGCTTCACAGCGCTACAGTTTAATTTGCTTTAGTTAGGGTTGATTCGATTGGGAAAAAACCATTAAATTCCATTGTACAAACTCGAGTGTATTGACCAAACGCTTAAGCCCTTAACAATCTGCAAACAGTGACAAAATCAATCAGCTTTCAATCTACCAACCACGCCAACCCGCCACCTTCTGCAAGCGCAGCAATGGTTGGCTTAAAATTTAATTAACAGTTTGGTCAGCATGCAAAACAAACACACACACACACACACACACACACACACACAAGGGCTTTAACAGCATATTGAAGTGCGTGAAGCGAAGCACAAACCACACTGACCCATATTCCCAACACTTTGATTCAATTAATGCCCACACAGTCTGCCCCCAACCGATCGAGTGTTGATGGTTTTGGGGCATGGAGTCAAGAAAAAGTCGAGTTGACCTTCGGTTGGGTAATCGATAAAAATGGTGGGCTCTGAGGAAGTGTGTGGCGTCCACTTTGCTCGTAATTATAGGGCTGATTACAGGGTTCAATGTCGGAATGTTATATTGTGGTGCTCCTTGGCTCCTGGCATTAGTTCCTTGCGAAACACACAATTTGCATGGCACTGTTGTCATTAATAGCCATGCCCCGGACACCAACGCCCCCAATTCCCCAACAACCCCCAACAGCCCCGCTCCCCCCATTTTGTTTAATACTGCCCTCGCTCCGTTGTTGCGGGTCTGTGCCGGAGGCCTTTGCGTGCTCAAGTTGAAATTCCAGCAAATGAAGCAAAGATAACAGCGACTGAACAATAACACCAACAATAACAATCACAAGTAAGAATCGCGAGTGGCCCGACTAGGAGATACCCTGCACTGAGCCCCGAAGTACATACATGTACGTCTGTCTAGCAGAGAGCAAAAAGTCAGATGGAGAGAAAGAGAGAGAGATGGAGAGACAAAGAGAGAAATAGAGAGAGCGGTAGAGACAAATAGAGACAGATAGAGAGAGAGGTAGAGACAGATAGAGACAGAGGTAGATACAGATAGAGAGAGATACAGTGTAAATTCTCTAACTCAAAGAGCTATCTTACACAATAAAAGTTTTGAGTTGCAGAGACTTCGAGTTAGAGAACACTTATATATTGGAAAATGTAGCTATTATGTGAACAACTTTTTGTTTACCAAAACATCTTAGCCAAACTAAGCAAATTGCAATGTATACAATTATAAACGATACTCAAAATCGTTGTACACATAATCAAAATGTTTCCGTTTAAAATTTTAATTAAGGAATATATTTAGTTAAATTTATCGAGACAAAAATGCATAGCATTTTTGTTTTAAAAGCTATTGCCACTGAATTTGGTTATAAGTACAGAAAATTAAACTTATAGAAGTTCAAGTTTGAGACACAAATTCAAGGTATCTAGGATTTATAGCAAACAAAACCGACATTTACACCGACGGATATAGGGATATGGCTTAATCGCCTCGGCGAATCGTCCTGATCCAGTACATTTAGAGTTAAATGTCCTATTTGTCCCTTACATTCATTTGCACAGCTTTGAAAAACACATTTTAAATGGCTAGAGGGTATCACAGTAGCGACAGCAACAAGGATAATCGCGTTTGGGCCAGCGAACGTTGATTAAGGACAAGTGCAAGAAATTTTCGTTTTAAATTGTTGTCGTTGCTATTGCGGCTAAGACGCCTGAAACTAGGCAATGCATATTACACATTCTCGAAAATGCTTCCGTTTTGCATTGACCCACTTGGCAGCGGTCTAGCGAAATGCCTGAGCGTGTGGATAGGGTCTAGAGGGTAGAAGAGGTAGAGGAGCAGGTAAATGGTAAATGGTATTCGCTGGAACTGTAGAGCTTACGAATTGGATCAATGAAATGGTTATCCTGGCAATATGTTTGTGCAACGAAATGTTAATAAGTTTAAAGAGAGAGACAAAAAGAAAGAATATTTAAGAACGAAACGATTAATTTAACTGAAAAATTAACCGGGTAACAACGAATCGGTTTAAATGACTTGTTACTAAGGAGTATAAAATATTCGTTCGTATATATATATAGATTCAAAGTAAAAGCCGATCAGTAATAAAACACTTATGGTGAGTACACTAAATCGGTGTGAAAAGGAAATGTTTAAACAAATAATATAATGACAGGTCAGATTTGGAAAGTCAACATTTCAAATGCGAAACAAGTACATTTTTCCAATCGATTATGTTTCGGGCCAAGAAAACAAGATGTCTATTTTATAGAATCAAGCAAAATATTTAGTTTTATTCATATGAAATTTGTACATAATGTTAGAGTAATTGGTCCTGGGCTCTTTTTCTTAAATTTTACATTGCTAGTGTTACAAGAATACTCTTAGAAATTCCTTCACTAATCACAAACTATGCAAAATTCAATATAACAATAACAATCATGGCGTTTTTCTAATCATTTTGCTTACAAAACGGCTTGAAATGATTCAAAACAGTGTTTTATCGGTTAAAAGTCAAATGTGTAACAAAAGTTATAGGTGAGAGCCCGTGAAAATAAATGCAAATCATCTTTGGCAATACACTTAACAGGCGAAACGGGTTCGGTTGTGTATCGTTTACGCTTGTGGTGGCAAGTTTACCAAGTGCCACGCAAATAAATCAGAATGCGCATTATTGCAGTCATGTTTGGCATACATATGCCAGCCAAGCCAATTGGAACTGGCATTTAGCATTCGGTTATTCGGTATGTTTGAACGCCATTCATGCAGTAAACAACGAACGAATCGAAATGGTTTGCATCATTGTTCCAGTTCGCTGCATCGCCATGCCAAAGAAAATTGCCGAAAAATTGATGCAAAGAGCCACTGAAATCGCCACGTAGGCGAATAGCATATTTGTAAACGCTTCCGTTTTGCATTGACCCAGTTGAATGGAAGGTTGGCGCGGGCACGGAGGCAACGAGCAGTGCTCAAATTTGCTTAAAAGTCGCCACTTGGACACGTGATGGCACCACCGAGCCACCGAAACCACCGCACGGCCGAGCAAGCGACCCACCCAACCAATGACTTCGACCCAGCCCTCATTTAAGCACATTAGCGCTGATTATAACGGCATTTACATGACAGGGTGAGATACACACAGAAAAAAAAGAGACATAGAGAGAGAGAGAGAGAGACCTGGAAAAAATCGGGTATTCAATGCAATTTCGGCTACAATGGCACACGAGGCGTATGCGTAATTTCTTTTGTAAATGCGTGTGTATGAGTGTGTGGGTGTGTGTGTTCGTTTCATTTGAAATGCTTAATAGAGCCATAAAATAAACATTGTGCAATTAACATTGTGCAAAAACCCAAAGTTGAAAAGTTTTATTAAAATCCAAAAGATTTGCATTTGGGCCACAGGAACATTGCCGTTCTCCTTGTTGCAGGCCAGAGCCCAGAGATGGGCCACAGGATCGGGACTATCGTATCCGAAGCTGTTGAACACCGGAGATGGCGGCGGGTTCGGTGGCATTGGCGGCGAGCAAATGTGTTATAAGCGAGTGGCTGGCTTGGCAACACAGTTTTGTTTCTTTTTTTTTTATTTATACACATATATACTCTTTTTGAAGATAATTGTATATTCATTTTGTCCTAAAGTTTGTAATGCATTGAAGGTTTCCGAATTTTCGTATTTGCCAAATAATACGTAAATTCAAGACAATATTATATCAGCTTTCGTCTGTTTTTATAAATTATGTTCAAATTTAATACAAATTATACAAATGTCAAGGGTATGTTTGATTACAAATCAAATTCATACATAAAAAACGTAACCTGCCTTTATGTTCATATACTAATATAAAGATATGAATATAAAAACCATACATTTTGTAAAGCAAACTAAATTCGGTTTATTTTGCGTTTTATTCTAAACTAAGCTATTACTAAAATCAGTGTATAATAAATGTATGTATGCTTAAGAGTATTTAATATTCTTCATGCTATATCAAGTATTGGATTGTATGCTGTTTAAAGTGACTGTAGCGAGAATTTCCTAATAAAGCCCCGCCATGCAGAGACTATAATGCGCACTCGAATTGTTTGATTATGCAAAGAGTTCCGAGCACTAAAATGGAAATCATTGCATTGGTTTAGCGATTGCTTGGCAAACAGAATTACAAATCGAGTCAAAACAATTCTGTGCCGCTGATTCCTGACACACAGGAATCGAAATCGGAATGCCGTTCGCCCTTTTGCTGGCTAAAATCAAATCTATGGCTAAACTTTGCAACAGCAGTCCATATACGTATCCATTGAAGCGATCTATTGTAGCCATGCCGTGACAGCAGCTGCTGGCTCCCAACCCCCTCCCTCTCCCTACCCCTATCTGCTCACACACCCATTTGGCAAGCAAAAGCAAACACACACACACGCAGAGACACACAGACAGACAGCCAATGTGATTTCTACTTCAGTGCGTGCCACGTTGCGTATGCGCGCTATTTATAAAAATCAATTTCTGCCTTGGCAAGCAATAACAACAAGAACAACAAGAACTACAACGTTGAAAGCAAACAAACAAACAGCGGCAAGAAATAAATAAATAATGTTTTGTTGCTTCAAGCACCTGCAATAGCAACACAAACAGAAAACACAAACGAAATTTGTCTCTATGCCTGTGAAAACATTTTCGAATAGATCTCTCTCTCTCTCTCTCTATTTTACTATGCTGATCAGGTCGCTCATATTGCCTAAACTTTGAATTTGTCAATTTTGCCGCTATTTGAAAATGCCTTTTTTGATAAAAGTTGAGAATTGCAAAATAAAATACACAAAAGAAGCCGACTGAAGAAGAAAGCCTTTAGAGAAGCAAAGTATTTTACAACAGAATGAAATACTTCTCAGGTTCATCGAAGACATCGCCTGTGGATACACGAATTAGGTCGAATTGAAGGCGGAACCGAATTAAATTGACCACGAGATCAAAAAACGTTTGAAAAATTTGATTATTTCAAAACAAGAATAAATTGATAATAAAATTGTGACACCAACGAACTTTTGAGAGGCTTGCAAAACAAGCGTCCCTAAAATCTCTTGAAAATCAAGAACGATTTATACTTGTTCAATAATATTCAAGCTCAAATTCTATTTGCAATTTTGAAAACAAAACGGTAGGAATTCGACTTTTGTAGTACTTAAATTAGAAAGTCGTTTTCCTCCGAATATACAAAATGTTCGACCCCATTTACTTATGAGAATTTGAAAGGATTCACAGGCTAGATTGGAGTACTCATTATAATGACTAGCCCAATATTATAGATCACCATTTTGATTCCCTCATTTCGTTTCACTCACAATCACAAATTCACTGTCGAGGTCGAGTGCAGTTCTTCTTCAATTACTTTCGCTGCCTGCCTCTTTCAGTCATTCCAATTTCACTTGCAAAGTATTTCAACCCCTGCCTACGCTCAACATTCGCCCCCCTACCCCCCAGCATTTTTCTGCCGGCCAACGCAGCTAGAAAACAATGACAATCTTGAAGGTAGCAGAACAGAGCGCGTGCAACAACAATAACAACAACAACAACAACAACCACGTAAAATTTTATAAAATAAGCATTTATTTTTAGCACTGCTTGGCTGTTGTTGTTGCTGTTATTGCTGCTGATGTTTTTCCTTTACGTTTTTCTTGCTAATTCTCAACTGGCTGGCAAAAGGAAAAAATTGGACAACAACTTAAAGCCAAAGGCAAAATAGAGAAAAACACACACAAAATCGAAAAGAACAAGTGAGAACGTTGCAGTCGGGCGGAGCCGACTGCGTAATACTCTGATACCATTTTAAGAACAGCTGAAAGCAAGTGAACAGAAAATTTTTGCTGGTGTTTGGGTGACCCGAAATCGGCATTCCAAGTTTTTGGGAACGGGAGGGGCATGGTCGATCTTAAGAGGGGGTGACCAGAAGTCTATCTACCAATTTTGGTGACTCTAGCTCTAAAACTGTGGAAGATATAAGCTTTCGCGATTTTTGGGGGCGGGAGGGGGCGTGGGCCCAAAAATTTGGCCGATCTTTAGAGGGAGTGACAAGAAGTCTATCTTACAAATTTCTTGACTCTAGCTCTAAAACTGTGGAAGATATACATTTTCGCGATTTTTGGGGGCGGGAGGGGGCGTGGCCCCAAATTTTTTTTTACCGATATTTAGAGGGGCTGAATAGAATTCTATCTTCCAAGTTTAATGACTCTAGCTCTGAAACTGTGGAAGATATAAATTTTCGCGATTTTTGGGGGCGGGAGGGGGCGGGTCCCCAAAATTTTTGCCGATCTTTAGGGGGGCTGACAATAAGTCTATCCTGCAATTTTGGTGACTCTAGCTCTAAAACTGTGGAAGATATACATTTTCGCGATTTTTGGGGGCGGGCGGGGGCGTGGCCCCAAAATTTTTTGTCCGATCTTTAGAGGACTTGGCCAGAAGTCTACCCTCAAAGTTTGGTGGCCCTAGCTCTTAAACTGTGCGAGATATAGGCTTCCGTGTTTCGTGGGGGCGGGGTAGCTGGGGGGCGTTCTAGTGGGCGTGGCCGGAAAATCCAGGACGCAATCTTTTGGGCTGGTCAGCCCTAGTCTAAATTCCAAATTTTGGGACTCTAGCTTCAAAATTGCGGGAAATATACACGTGTTATCGAATTGTGCATTCATGTATATCGATTTTCGCGATTACGGGGGCGGGAGTGGGCGTGGTCGAAATTTTGTTTCTGTAATCTGTAGAGGACGTCACCAGTAATATATATTCCAAATATGGTGACTTTAGCTCTAAAACTGCGGGAGATATAAGCATTTCAAATTAATTTTGGAGGGGGGCTGGTGGGCGTAATAATGGGCGTGGCCGATTAACCTAGGATCCAATTTTTTCGGGAGGTCACCAGCAATATACCTACCAAATTTGATTACTCTAGCTTCAAAATTGTGGGAGTTATTCACGTTTAATCGATTTGTGATTTGAGGTGTATCGACATGTTATCGATTTGCCAGCCTCCCAGTGGGCGTGGCATAAATTTGGAATAAACTTGATCTGAAGCAGATAGCTATAATCATAACGCAAAAGATTTCAAGAGTCTATCTAATATCGTTTCGGAAATACGCGCGTTCATCCAGACAGACAGACGGACAGACGGACAGACGGACGGCCTGACGGACATTCGACAAAACCAATATACTATGAGTACCTTCGGTATCAGAGTATAAAAACTAGTATAGCAAGCAAATACGAATGCCATTTGTAAGCACAAACTAAAAAAAAACCTTGTTTAGGCAACCACCCACAGCACCATTGTAATGCAACCAACATCCGTGCCAAGCGATCGATTTTCTTTTCTTTTTATACTCTTTTCGAAGAAAATAGTATATTAAGTTTGTCCTGAAGTTTGTAACGCATAGAAGGAAGCGTCGGAAACTCCCAAAAGTTAGAATGACAATACAAATTGATCTAGCCATGTCCGTCTGTCTGTCTGTCTGTATGTATGCAAACTAGTCCCTCAGTTTTTGAGCTATCGCGATAAAACTTTGCACAGACACTTATTATTCCAGGGGACAGCACATTGGTCGGAGCCGGCCGGATCGGACCACTATATCTTATAGCTGCCATACAACTCGAAGTCGGTTTTGGCCATATATCCCATGTCTTTTAATCTATCGCGATGAAACTTTGCACTGATACTTATTATTCAAAGAGACATCACATTGGTTGGAGCCGGCCGGATCGGATCCCTATATCTTATAGCTGCTATACAACTGGCAATGAATTAAATATTCTTAGAACAAAACAAAAAAAATGTTACGCGACAAAACGATTTTGTACAGCTTATGAAATTTCAGTGGTGCAGTTGGCAGAGTTAAAATTGCCTATAGGTTCGAAAAGAGTATAAAATCTTCGGCACGCCGAAGATAATCCTTCCCCACTTGTTTTTTGTTGGACTGTTCTTTTTCACTCTCCCTCCTCTCTCTCTCTCTCTCTCTCTATCTGTAAGCGCCTCTTGGCTGCAGTCTTTTTAATATTATCATATATGTTGTTGCATTCGTCTCGTTCGCAGAGTGCAAATAGCATATTTTATTTACTTGGAGTTCTTTGCTTAATTAGCAACTCGTCGCTGTTGTTGTTTTTTCTTTTTTCTTTTTTGGAGGCGACGCGGAAGTTGTTGCGAATAGCTCTCCCACACGGCCGCAAGTTGGCAGCCAACAAAAGTTGCCACCCCCGAGACCCCCTTCCCCTCTTCTATGTGGCTAGCACCTCTTTGGATCGACGCCAGCTTCGTTGGGGCGCGCTGATTCATTTTGGGCATTCGGTATTTGTTTTTTTGTTTTTTTTGGCATTCGTTTAGCGTTTTTTATTTCGTTTTGTTGTTTTACTTATCTTATCGGCAATAATTGAAAGACAGCAAAGAACGGCGACGACCTTAAAAATAAGCACATTTTCCATTTCAATATTTACGAGGCCAGGACCCAGCAAAAAAAAAAAACAGAACCGATGGCTATGAGCGTTATGAGTTCTACTATTAGCTGCCCCCCATTCGTAAGACTTGTTGTCGTTTAAGTCATTTGTCAACTATGGACGTCCATCTATATAGTGTATATAGGTAGCTATAATGATATGCTGAGTGATTGAAGACAGTGAGACGATTAAATGATTAAATGAATAATCCACATGCTGTTTTCTAAGATATTTTTGAGCATTTGCTAGATAAGCTAATTTTTTTAGGATAATGTAATTGAATTAGCACAGCATTTTGGGATATAAGGTATATAGAATTTGTGTGTTTTAACATTTGCATTTTTGCAACGCGATTTTACTGTGGAAAAATCATCTCTAAATTGTCTTTAACCGTGTTATTTTTTTCATTTCAGTCCTAAAAGAATTAGCTGCAAGTCTGATATACAATTTTGGCATTGCAATTGCATTAGCTGAAATTGGCTAATTGATTATGAAACTAATCAGTTATTTAACAACAACAACAACAACAACATAAATAGCAACTCTCTTTCAACCGCATTCACACATTTTGTTTGTCAGCTGAAAGTTTTATCAGGTGGGCATTTGTTTAAATATTTGCATGGCCTATTTGTTAATTAATAATATGGCAAGTGGCCTTGTCCCGCTTCTCCCACTCACCACTCACCACCCCCTCCCCCCACCCATTTCTCTTCTACCCAATGGCAATGCTCTCGTCGGCGCCATTGACTTGATGTCCCATTGCGCCCGCCCGTCTAACGCATAGTCGTACCGTACCATTGACGTAATTTTTCATTTTATTTATTTACATTTTACCTTGAGTGTTGTTCTTCTACTTCTGGTCATTGTCTCTCCCCCAAACACTGTTTGCCATTTGGATTAGCGGGATTGTGAACATCCATCAAACTTCACTTTAACCTAAACTAATGAGCATTAACACGAACAACAGCAACAAACTCACACATGATAATAACAATAACAATAACAACAGTTGCATCTACATCTTTAGCAGGTCATCCTCTACATAATTTATAACAACAAAAGAAAACTGTCTGACTGACTGTTTCATTAGTTATTACTCTTAAGGACCGTCCTCAGATGCCCGAAAAACTGTTGTGCCGCATTTGCTATTTATTTCTTTGGTTAACAAAAGTCTTTTATGAGAGATTTCCTTCTTGCGTTGGAAACTATTAACTTTTGTAGCCCTTGACTCAGGTTTTTTTCTATCAACAACAGAAAAAGCTATCGACATCATCACTATCGATTTGTAATCGGGTATTTACTATCAAAACGGTTTGGTGGTGTAAGTAGTAAAGTTCAAGTCCCGCTGGCGCCATAATTTTCTCAACATAATTCTTCGCTACTTGTTCAATACAGAGTTTGGCATAATAACTTATTTTCTGGACATTTAAGTAGCTAGAAAAATCTATTTTTTCATCCTCAATCTAATTAGCGATTGATTTCAATTTATTAAAAGTAAAGAAAAATTAATTGTTGTATAGAAAAAAACATATAGAAGAGGTTTTCTAGTTTTATTTGAACTCACTTAAATATAATTTATTTCTTTATGTATATTAACATAAATAAACACTAAAACTTTAACAAAAATATAGGCGTTGGGACAAATTTTGTACAAAGTTAAATTTCAATTCCACAACACACATTCTGCAAGCAGTTTAAGCCGGCTAAATTCTTCGCAAGGCCCCACACTATGGAGGGGCACCTTTTTTGTTTATTGTCCGATCTTTGTGAAATTCGTAGGACATACAATTGGATAAAATGGGCCAGGTAACAAAATCATACCTTCAAAAATGGGTTTTTTGAACTATTGGGGGGACTGGGGTACGGAATCCAAAAAGTGAAATATTTCGTACATGTGTATGATATTTGAGACTGTACATACCAAATGCCTTTTGCTCTTATACCTTTCACGTTATGGCCTAGTCTGAAAACTAAATTTATCGATCACATTTGAATGGGTTGAGTTATCGATAAAATGAAACAAACTTGATCTGTCCAGAGACTACGAGAACTTATATTTCAAATATGAAGTCTCCAGATCTTATAGTGATATATGCGTGTTCATACAGACGGACATGGCTAAATCGACTTGGCTGTTGATACTGATCAAGAATATATATATCATTTATATGGTCGGAGAGGCTTCCTTATGCCTGCTACATACTTTTGCACAACTTCATTCATGTGATATTATGCGTTTTGCATAAGGTTTGCTTACTACAATTATAGCACATTCTATCGCAAGATCCGGGACATACAAGATTATCTATAAAACTAAGTTTAAAGAAGAACCGAAAACTGGACTACAAATAGACTGAAAAGCTAAGCAGAATCTCGTTTAATCAGTGGATGACAATCATAGCTATCAAACAATATATTGAATATACCTATAGCATCCAAAAATCTAATGTTTCCCAATTGACTGCAACTAGCTGCATAAATAAATATCTGTCAGTATTTTTTCGTTTTATAATTGTTTTAAAAAATATTTATGACAAATCAATATTAAAGAAGACAACTTGCATTTTGAAATGAAACCAAAATAATTTTATTAGTATGAGACCTTTGAAGTGCTGTGAGCCACTGTATATGTATCGAAGAATATGTAGTAGTGCTATATTAATTTGTAGTACAATGTGATAGCCTTAGAGATGATAATCATTGTTCTTTGGGGTTGACACCGTACCCACATCCCCCCAAAAGTGAAAAACACTAATTTTTGAAGGTATGACCTTGTTACTTGGCCCATTTTATAGCCAATTTTATGTCATAAGAACTTCACGAAATTCGGACAATAAACACAGAAGGGTTTTAAGATCTACCTTTCCATAGTGTTGGGCCTTGCAAAGAAGTTAGCCTGCTTAAACTGTTTGCTTTGCTTGCAGAATGTGTGTGGATGTGCATTGCTAGGTTAGTATGAATGAAAAAAAGGACTGTGTTCAGGGTATTTCCTAGTCGGGCACCCCCGACTAGCGCACTCTTATTTGTTTTTTTTTGCGCCAGTTCAAAAGCAGGGGCTGCAAACAAAAACAACAACATCTCTTTGTGAATGGATGGGTCAGGTGTTGCAAAAAGTTTCAACAACGAACGGCTTTAAATAACCTGCCACCTTCGCCCATTCGGCATTTTCAGTGGCAGCCGCAGCACAGGAAACCATTACGTTGGTTGAAGGCGCACAGGCGTACGGGCCACGCCCACTTTTAGCTGCACCTTTAACTAAATTCATGGGCTGTGCCAAAGGTCAAGGCGTTGTTACCTCCATGCTTTTGCATTCCTTTCATTCAACTGCCGCCTGTTGGCCAAACTTGTTTTAAAAATATGCCCAAAAATGCCTCAAATATTGCCAAAAGCCATTTGGGCCACGTGCGCTAGGCAAACAGCAGCAATGGGGGCCCAAAAGAGGCAATACAAACCCAGCTGGTCAGTTGTTTGAAACAGTTTTACAGACAGGGTCTATAGACACAGAAAGAGAGAGAGAGAGAGAGAGAGAGAGAGAGAGAGACAGACAAGGTCGTTTTGATTTGGTTTTGTGACTTATTTTGAATTGAAACGATCAAAATAAACTTGGGCTTTTACGTATACTTAATATACGTATTATTCATTACAGCTAAGATATTTTAGTGTTTTGCAGATTAAGATAGGATTGAATGTTGGTTTTGTAATTTGAACAGTTAAAAGTTAGAAAGCGAAAATCTCTTAAATGAACCGAATATCGTTTTCTTTTAAGAATAGTTTTTTAATTACCAAAGTCTTTTTAAATGAGTATTTACCCAAAAAAAATATTTACCAACAAAATTCATTAGACACATTAGCTATTTCAGAAATAAGTCCAAAGTTCCCAAATTAAACTCTTCTCTTCATTGCGACTTCCATTTCAATTGTTAGACAAGGCTGAAGGTTCTTTTTCGTTCCTTTGGCAGACTATATTTCCGAGACTTGAGCTGTTTCTAAACTTCCAGGAAGCGTTGTGCTTTGTCTACTGAGAATTTCTGTTATTGCTGATGAAAGCTTCTAAGGTATATATTCTGGCTAAAAAAAAATGTGCAGAATGGGAAAAATATACAATAACTACTGATACATCACTAGGGGCAACAGTTGCTAATTGTTGTTAGTGGTTGACAACTTTGTGGCGCCGCAACTGCATAGATTGAACAACAACCGCTAAGAAATCAATTATGAAGCAAGTGCAATAGTTGTGGAGCCAGCAACTTTTAGAGAATTGCCAATTGGGAGTAAAGTTTGCCATAAGCGGCTTAAAGTTGAATTCGTGCGGGAGAAATGAGAAGGCTATCGGTGAACAAGTGAGAACGTTGCAGTCGGGCGGAGCCGACTGCGTAATACTCTGATACCATTTTAAGAACAGCTGAAAGCAAGTGAACAGAAAATTTTTGGTCGATCTTAAGAGGGGGTGACCAGAAGTCTATCTACCAATTTTGGTGACTCTAGCTCTAAAACTGTGGAAGATATAAGCTTTCGCGATTTTTGGGGGCGGGAAGGGGCGTGGCCCCAAAAATTTGGCCGATCTTTAGAGGGAGTGACAAGAAGTCTATTTTACAAATTTCTTGACTCTAGCTCTAAAACTGTGGAAGATATACATTTTCGCGATTTTTGGGGGCGGGAGGGGCGTGGCCCCAAATTTTTTTACCGATATTTAGAGGGGCTGACCAGAATTCTATCTTCCAAGTTTAATGACTCTAGCTCTGAAACTGTGGAAGATATAAATTTTCGCGATTTTTGGGGGCGGGAGGGGGCGGGGCCCCAAAATTTTTTGCCGATCTTTAGGGGGGCTGACAATAAGTCTATCCTCCAATTTTGGTGACTCTAGCTCTAAAACTGTGGAAGATATACATTTTCGCGATTTTGGGGGCGGGAGGGGGCGGGGCCCCAAAATTTTTTGCCGATCTTTAGGGGGGCTGACAATAAGTCTATCCTCCAATTTTGGTGGCCCTAGCTCTTAAACTGTGCGAGATATAGGCTTCCGTGTTTCGTGGGGGCGGGGTGGCTGGGGGGCGTTCTAGTGGGCGTGGCCGGAAAATCCAGGACGCAATCTTTTGGGCTGGTCAGCCCTAGTCTAAATTCCAAATTTTGGGACTCTAGCTTCAAAATTGCGGGAAATATACACGTGTTATCGAATTGTGCATTCATGTATATCGATTTTCGCGATTACGGGGGAGGGAGTGGGCGTGGTCGAAATTTTGTTTCTGTAATCTGTAGAGGACGTCACCAGTAATATATATTCCAAATATGGTGACTTTAGCTCTAAAACTGCGGGAGATATAAGCATTTCAAATTGATTTTGGAGGGGGGGCTGGTGGGCGTAATAATGGGCGTGGCCGATTAACCTAGGATCCAATTTTTTCGGGAGGTCACCAGCAATATACCTACCAAATTTGATTACTCTAGCTTCAAAATTGTGGGAGTTATTCACGTTTAATCGATTTGTGATTTGAGGTGTATCGACATGTTATCGATTTGCCAGCCTCCCAGTGGGCGTGGCATAAATTTGGAATAAACTTGATCTGAAGCAGATAGCTATAATCATAACGCAAAAGATTTCAAGAGTCTATCTAATATCGTTTCGGAAATACGCGCGTTCATCCAGACAGACAGACGGACGGACGGACAGACGGACAGACGGACGGCCTGACGGACATTCGACAAAACCAATATACTATGAGTACCTTCGGTATCAGAGTATAAAAAGCGGGGCCATGTCATGTTTTATGCAGGCAGGCAGCAGCTGCGACAGCAGCACCCCAGTCCGCATCAAAGGACATCCTGCAGCGTGCTAGCTTTGACCTCAATGAAGCAGCTACTCACTTACCGACTCCTCGGAATACGCGCAGTGCTTGCTGCTTTTGCTTGAAAGCAACTTTGTTGATTTATATTTTTGCTGCTCATGAAATTTGCAGCAGCACAGCACGCAGACTGCATGGTGGATGGGGGGACTGGGCGGCTGGGGGGTGGTGTGCTGCGGCAGGACATGATGGCGATGGCGATGGCAACAACGACGACGAGGGCATTAAAATTGCATGCGCACTAAAGTATGCAACGGGCAAATAGCTGCGCGCTTGGCATGTCAGCAATTATAAATGGAAAGAACAGGCCAAGAGGCCTAGAAATAGGGGTCCACTTCCTTCCTACTGAACACGTATACGTAACACCCAATTGCAATGTGTGAGTGCACCATAAATCATGGCACACACACAACGATACGTTTTGGTCAGTGACGTCAAAGCCACAAAACCGTTAACTGCGTTGGCGTTTGTTCACATTGCTGTTGTTGTTGCTATAGTTGTTGTTGTTCCTGTTGCTGGCAGGTGCGAAGTACAGTATCGTACACACGAAATCCCATCGCCATCGCCTGACCCTTCGGGCCAACAGGGGACGCCAGTGTGCTCATCAATTTTCGATAGCCGCACAGAGTGAGCCAAAAACAAGTGTGGAAGGATTATCTTCGGCGTGCCAAAGATTTTATACTCTTTTCGAACATATAGGCAATTTTCACTCTGCCAAATGCACCACTGAAATTTCATAAGCTGTAAAAAATCGTTTTGTCGCGTAACATTTTTTTTTTTGTTTTAAAAATATTTAATTTATTGCCAGTTGTATAGCAGCTATAAGATATAGTGATCCGATCCAGCCGGCTCCAACCAATGTGATGTCTCTTTGAATAATAAGTATCAGTGCAAAGTTTCATTGCGATAGATTAAACAAGTAAGAGTGCTCTAGTCGGGAGTGCCCGACTACGAGATACCCTGAACCCAGTCCTTACAATCATTCGTACTACTCTAAGCTCACACATGCTGCAGTACAAGCAGTACAAGCAGTGCCAGCGGTTTAAGCAGTTAGCTTGCTCTTTCGCTGAGCCCCACACAATGGAAAGTTAAATCTTAAATAACTTCTGTGTTTATTGTCCGATCATATTGAAATTTTTGGGGCAAGCAATTGTCGATAATATGTGTTACCAAACCAAATTGCAAGGTCGTACCTTCAAAAATGGGTTTTTTTAACTTTTGGGGGGTTTGGGGGGTGGTATCCAAAAAGTGAAATATTTGTTACATGTGTATGCTATTCGAGATTATACATGTCAAATTAGGGGCCTCTAGCTCTTATAACTTGTAAGTTATATCCAAAAAACGCTGGTCTGAAATCGAAATTTATCGATAACTTTTGAACGGGACGAGCTATCGATAAATTTTAATAAACTTGATCTGTCCCGGGATTAGGAGAACTTATGTTCCAAATATGAAGTCTCTAGCTCTTGTAGTCTCTGATATCTGTGTGTTCATACAGACGGACAGACGGACAGACAGACGGACATGGCTAGATCGACTCGGCTGTTGATACTGATCAATAATATATATACTTTATATGGTCGGAGATGCTTCCTTATGCCTGTTACATACATTTGCACAAAACCATTATACCCTTTTTACCCATTTTTAATGGGTTCAGGGTATAAAAACATGGGATATATGGCCAAAACCGACTTCGAGTTGTATGGCAGCTATAAGATATAGTGATCTGATCCGGCCGGCTCCGACCAATGTTCTGTCCCCTGGAATAATAAGTGTCTGTGCAAACTTTTATCGCGATAGCTCAAAAACTGAGGGACTAGTTTGCATACATACAGACAGACAGACAGACGGACATGGCTAGATCAATTTGTATTGTCATTCTAAGCATACTAGCAGTAACTTTTGGGGGTCTCCGACGCTTCCTTCTATGCGTTACAAACTTCAGGACAAACTTAATATACTATTTTCTTCGAAAAGAGTATAAACAAAAAAGAGAGAAAACAAATGGAAAGAAAACTGGCCAAAGTCAAAAAGTGTACGTTATTCAGAGGGACTGTGAACTGCGTAGCAATCATCAACAGCTTCTTTAGAATGCGAGATCTTGGTCAATAGCAAGTTGGGCTTAATTACTCTGTTTTAGAAGATTAAGTTTCCATTGTGAGTTGCTCAGCAGGATTAATGGGTAAACTGCTTGCATGTACACAAATATGTAACTATGAGTGCATGTTAGGACTGGGTACAGGGTATCTCTTGGTCGAGCACTCCCAACTAGAGTACTCTTACTTATTCTTATTTGAAAGTTTAAGCTTTTAGGTTTATGCTTTTAGGTTTTTCCAAGACTTTGAATTGTTATTGTAAGCCAAAAAAACATTTTTTTTTTTTTAAATATTTCCAAGTCATTTAATTTTTTTAGGTAGTTCCCATTGTTTTAAAAATTATGTTACCAAGAAAGAAAAACAAATTCTTTAATCCCTGGTGAAGAACTTCTGTGGGATGCGCTATTTCTTATGTCGGTATTACAACATTGAATAACAAAATATAATAATATTAAATATAAACAAGTAAGAGTGCTCTAGCCGGGAGTGCCCGACTAGGAGATACCCTGAACCCAGTTCTGACTTCCATTAATACTTGCCTAATAGTGTGCATACATACAAGCACACACATACTGCAAGCAGTGCATGCGGTTTAAGCAGTTAGCTTGCTTTTCGCTGAGCCCCATACAATGGAAAGTTAAATCTCAAATAACTTCTGTGTTTATTGTCCGATCTTAAGGAAATTTTTGGGACATACAATTGAGGAAGGATAAGATAGAGCTAAAATCCTGATGCCGAAGAAGCGGGTTCATCTTAAACAGAGGCCAGTTACGGTCAAACGCCTGCTTAACGTCCAGGAAGACACCAAAGCAATATTTCCTCCCTTCAAAGGCCATTAAACTGTTTGACCACCCGATGAGACTGTTTAATTTCGTTATAGCTAGTTCTTAATCTGAACTGGTGATTAACCTTGGCAGGAGCATTCTCTAAAACATTGAAAATGTTGGGAGAAGACTGATAGCTTTATCGGGTAGTGCTTCAATGGCTTTACCATCCAGGTCATCGAGCACAGAAACTTTGCTAGGCTTGATCGGGTCGAGAACTTCGATTGGGGGAAAGGGAGTATACGGGCCGGGGCTTAGATACCGGGCAGAATGCCACTTTAGTAATCACATGGATAGGGCTTATAAAATATTCATGGCTATTCGAGGACTGTATTTGAAATTAAAAACTACATTTTGGCAAATAAGTAACGTAAGGAATCACGAGGTCTGTTGTGCAACAATTGTTGCCAAGTGTTTGTTGCTATAAGTACAACCCGTTACCAAAGATTCTAATTCAGATGAATAAGACGTAACCAACTCAGGGTTCAGCACTTTCAATAGATGCAGTGCAAAATGTTGCTGCGTCTGCATAATAGGCTTTGATTGATCCGTCTTGAGGCATCTTGACAAAAAGTGCTTTAACTGCTCTGTGTAAATGCGTTGAAAGTTCGAAACAAACATTATTAATACA
>JAWNLL010000076.1:0-258631 GCA_035042425.1 Drosophila flavopinicola | reverse complement strand
ATTTAGAATATATATTACTGGTTACGTCCTCTACAGATCACAGAAAAAAAATTTCGACCACGCCCACTCCCGCCCCCGTAAACGCGAATATCGATTTACATGAATGCACAAATCGATTAAACGTGTATATTTCCCGCAATTTTGAAGCTAGAGTCCCCACATTTGGAATTTAGACTAGGGTTGACCACCCCAAAAGATTCCGACCTGAATTTTTCGGCCACGCCCACTAGAACGCCCCCCAACCAACCCGCCCCCACGAAACACGGTAGCCTATATCTCGCACAGTTTAAGAGCTAGGGCCACCAAACTTTGAGGGTAGACTTCTAGGGCACGCCCCCTCCCGCCCCAACAAAATTGCGAAATCTTATATCTTCCACAGTTTTAGAGCTTGAGTCATCGAAATTGGAAGATAGACTTCTTGTCACCCCCTCTAAAGATCGGAAAAAGTTTGGGGCCACGCCCCCCTAGAGTCATCACATTTGTAAGATAGACTTCTTGTCACTCCCTCTAAAGCTCGGCCAAACTTTTTGGGGCCACGCCCCCTCCCGCCCTTAAAAATCACGAAAGCTTATATCTTCCACAGTTTTAGAGCTAGAATCACCAAAATTGGAAGATAAGCTTCTGGTCACCCCCTTTTAAGATCGACCACGCCCCCTTCCGTCCCCAAAAACTTGGAAGGCCCATTTCTGGTCACCCATACACCAGCAAAAATGTTCTGTTCACATGCTTTCAGCTGTTCTTAAAATGGTATCAGAGTATTACGGGACAGTACAAGTTTGTTTCATTTTATCGATAGCTCGTCTCGTTTCAAAGTTATCGATAAATTTCAATTTCAGACTTGTGTTTTTTGGCCATAACTTGAAAGTTATAAGAGCTAGAGGCCCCAAATTTGGCATGTAGAATCTCGAATAGCATACATATGTAACAAATATTTCACTTTTTTGATACCACCCCCCAAATTTGTTGAAGGTACGACCTTGCAAATTGGTTTGGTCACACATATTATTGACAATTGTTTGCCCCAAAAATTTCAATAAGATCGGACAATAAACACAGAAGTTATTAAGATTTAACTTTCCATTGTGTGGGGCTCAGTGAAAAGCAAGCTAACTGCTTAAATCGCTTGCACTGCTTGTACTGCTTGAACTGCAGCATGTGTGTGTTTAGATTAGTATGCATGATTATAAGGACTTGGTTCAGGGTATCTCCTAGTTGGGCACTCCCGACTAGAGCACTCTTACTTGTTTCTTATTCTTCCTTTCGAATATAAAACAACTGTAATCAAATTCATTTGCTACCAATATCTTAGAACAAAAACTGTACAACACGAAAAAAAAACAAGTAAGAGTGCTCTAGTCGGGAGTGCCCGACTAGGAGATACCCTGAACCAAGTTCTTACAATCATGCATACTAATCTAAACACACACATGCTGCAGTTCAAGCAGTACAAGCCGTGCAAGCGGTTTAAGCAGTTAGCTTGCTTTTCACCGAGCCCCACACAATGGAAAGTAAAATCTTAAATAACTTCTGTGTTTATTGTCCGATCTTTCTGAAATTTTTAGGACATAACATTGGCTATAAAATGTGCGAACAAATCAAATTGCAAGGTCGTACATTCAAAAATGAGTTTTTTAACTTTTGGGGGTTTGGGGGGTGGTATCCAAAAAAATATTTTTACATGTGTATGAGATTATACATGTGAAATTAGGGGCCTCTAGCTCTAATAACTTGTAAGTTATAGCACAAAAACGCTAGTCTAAAATCAAAATTTATCGATCACTTTTGAATGGGCCGAGTTATCGATAAAATGAAATAAACTTGATCTGTCCCGGCACTACGAGAACTTATATTCCAAATATGAAGTCTCTAGCTCTTGTAGTCTCTGATATCCGCGATGTTCATACAGACGGACGGACGGACGGACGGACGGACAGACAGACGGACATGGCTAAATCGACTCGGCTGTTGATACTGATCAAGAATATATATACTTTATATAGTCGGAGATGCTTCCTTATGCCTGTTACATACTTTTGCACAAAACCATAATACCCTTTTTACCCATTTTTAATGGGTTCAGGGTATAAAAATAAATGCAAGTAAGACGTGCTCTAGTCGGGACTGCCCGACTAGGAGATACCCTGAACCCAGTTCTGACATCCATTCATACTTGCCTTATAGTGTGCATACATACAAACACACCACACATAACTGCAAGCTGTGAAAACGGTTTAAGCAGTTATCTTGCTTTTTCACTGAGCCCCACACAATGGAAAGTAAAATCTTAAATAACTTCTGTGTTTATTGTCCGATCTTTTTCAAATTTGTAAGACATAACATTGGCTATAAAATGTGTGACCAAACCAAATTGCAAGGTCATACCTTCAAAAATGAGTTTTTTGAATTTTTGGGGGAATTGGGGGTGGTATCCAAAAAGTGAACAATTTGTTACATGTGTATGCTATTCGAGATTCATGCCAAATTAGGGGCCTCTAGCTCTTATAACTTGTAAGTTATAGCCCAAAAACGCTGGTCTGAAATCGAAATTTATCGATAACTTTTGAATGGGAGGAGTTATCGATAAATTTTAATAAACTTGATCTGTCCCGGCATTACGAGAACTTATATTCCAAATATGAAGTCTCTAGCTCTTGTAGTCTCTGATATCCGCGTGTTCATACAGACAGACGGCAGACGACAGACGGACGGACGGACAGACACAGACAGACGGACATGGCTAAATCGACTCGACTGTTGATACTGATCAATAATATATATACTTTATATGGTCGGAGATGCTTCCTTATGCCTGTTACATACTTTTGCACAAAGCCATAATATCCTTTTTACCCATTTTCAATGGGTTCAGTGTATAAAAAAATAAAAAGCAATAAGCCACACCTAGCATTTGAACCGTGCTCTCCCGTTTGTCAGCCCAGCACTCCAATACTTACGCCACCAAGCAGTTTTGAAATGCGCTGACAAACTCGATTATACTGATCTTTTATTTTGCGTTGTATAGTTTTTATACCCTGAACCCATTAAAAATGGGTAAAAAGGGTATTATGGTTTTGTGCAAAAGTATGTAACAGGCATAAGGAAGCATCTCCGACCATATAAAGTATATATATTATTGATCAGTATCAACAGCCGAGTCGATCTAGCCATGTCCGTCTGTCTGTCTGTCCGTCCGTCCGTCCGTCCGTCCGTCGTCTGTCCGTGTGATGAACACGCGGATATCAGAGACTACAAGAGCTAGAGACTTCTATATTTGGAACATAAGTTCTCCTAATCCCGGACAGATCAAGTTTATTTCATTTGATCGATAACTCATCGCATTCAAAAGTTATCGATAAATTTTGATTTTAGACTAGCGTTTTTGGGACATAACTTCAAAGTTATAAAAGCTATGAGACCCCAAATTTGGCATGTATAATCTCGAATAGCATACACATGTAACAAATATTTCACTTTTTGGATACCACCCCCAAACCCCCCAAAAGTTAAAAAACGCATTTTTGAGGGTACGACCTTGCAATTGGTTTGGTCACACATACTATCGACAATTAGCTTGTTCCAAAAATTTCAATAAGATCGGACAATAAACACAGAAGTTATTTAAGATTTAACTTTCATTGTGTGGGCTCAGCGAAAAGCAAGCTAACTGCTTAAACCGCTTGCACTGCTTGTACTGCTTGTACTGCAGCATGTGTGTGTTTAGAGTAGTACGAATGATTGTAAGGACTGGGTTCAGGGTATCTCCTAGTCGGGCACTCCCGACTAGAGCACTCTTACTTGTTATACCCTGAACCCATTAAAAATGGGTAAAAAGGGTATTATGGTTTTGTGCATAAGTATGTAACAGGCATAAGGAAGCATCTCCGACCATATAAAGTATATATATTCTTGATCAGTATCAACAGCCAAGTCGATTTAGCCATGTCCGTCTGTCTGTCTGTCCGTCCGTCCGTCCGTCCGTCCGTCCGTCCGTCCGTCCGTCCGTCTGTCTGTATGAACACGCGGATATCAGAGACTACAAGAGCTAGAGACTTCATATTTGGAATATAAGTTCTCGTAGTGCCGGGACAGATCAAGTTTATTTCATTTTATCGATAACTCGACCCATTCAAAAGTTATCGATAAATTTCGATTTCAGACTAGCGTTTTTGGCCTATAACTTACAAGTTATAAGAGCTAGAGGCCCCTAATTTGGCATGTATAATCTCGAATATCATACACATGGAACAAATTTTTCACTTTTTGGATACCACCCCCCAATCCCCCCAAAAATTCAAAAAACTCATTTTTGAAGGTATGACCTTGCAATTTGGTTTGGTCACACATTTTATAGCCAATGTTATGTCCTACAAATTTTAAAAAGATCGGACAATAAACACAGAAGTTATTTAAGATTTTACTTTCCATTGTGTGGGGCTCAGTGAAAAAGCAAGATAACTGCTTAAACCGCAGTCACTGCTTGCAGTATGTGTGTGTTTGTATGTATGCACACTATTAGGCAAGTATGAATGGATGTCAGAACTGGGTTCAGGGTATCTCCTAGTCGGGCAGTCCCGACTAGAGCACTCTTACTTGTTGTTCTAAGGCATTGGTAGCAAATGAATTTGATTACAGTTATTTTAAGTTTGAAAACAAGAATAATAAAAAAGTGAAAATAAACAAGTGGGGAAGGATTATCTTCGGCGTGCCGAAGATTTTATACTCGTTTCGAACCTTTAGGCACTGAAATTCAATAAGCTGTATAAAATCGTTTGTCGCGTAAAATATTTTTTTTTTGTTTCAAGAATTTTAATTTATCGCCAGTTGTATAGCAGCTATAAGATATAGTGATCCGATCCGGCCGGCTCCAGCCAATGTGATGTCTCTTTGAATAATAAGTATCAGTGCAAAGTTTCATCGCGATAGATTAAAAAACATGGGATATATGGCCAAAACCGACTTCGAGGTGTATGGCTTGAGTAGTAGGTAATTGTACGTTTAAGCTCACCGTGGGAAAATTTTGGGGAGAGTTAGGAGGTGGGGCGTAATTATCGGGGAATATTGACAGGGATCATAATTGATGGCCATTATAAGTGGTCATTATTATAAATCAATGTCACATAATGTTGTGAAATAGACCCAAAACCATTAAAAACAAGTAAGAGTGCTCTAGTCGGGAGTGCCCGACTACGAGATACCCTGAACCCAGTCCTTACAATCATTCATACTACTCTAAACACACACATGCTGCAGTACAAGCAGTCAAGCAGCAAGCGGTTTAAGCAGTTAGCTTGCTTTTCGCTGAGCCCCACATAATGGAAAGTTAAATCTAAATAACTTCTGGTTTATCGTCCGATCTTATTGAAATTTTTGGGGCAAACAATTGTCAATATATGTGTGACCAAACAAATTGCAAGGTCACCTTCAAAATGCGTTTTTTTAACTTTTGGGGGGTTTGGGGTGGTATCCAAAAAGTGAAAAATTTGTTCATGTGTATGCTATTCGAGATTATACATGTCAAATTAGGGGCCTCTAGCTCTTATAACTTGTAAGTTATATCCAAAAAACGCTGGTCTGAAATCGAAATTTATCGATAACTTTTGAACGGGACGAGCTATCGATAAATTTTAATAAACTTGATCTGTCCCGGGATTAGGAGAACTTATGTTCCAAATATGAAGTCTCTAGCTCTTGTAGTCTCTGATATCTGTGTGTTCATACAGACAGACAGACGGACAGACGGACAGACAGACGGACATGGCTAGATCGACTCGGCTGTTGATACTGATCAATAATATATATACTTTATATGGTCGGAGATGCTTCCTTATGCCTGTTACATACATTTGCACAAAACCATAATACCCTTTTTACCCATTTTTAATGGGTTCAGGGTATAAAAAGCAATTAATTAATTTGGGGTTGACAGCTGGCTCCTAAACAGGTGACCCTATAAACAGGTGAAGAATATTTAGGCGCACACATTCAGATCTAACAGATGTGCAGATTTGTACGGTAAGGATAATGTGACATTTATGACCTACATAACAAAGGTTGTCCCTAAAAAGGTTTGTCCTTAAAAAGGCTTGTCCCAAAAAAGGTTTGAACCATAAACAAGACAACCACACTTGCGGTGGGCTCGGTTTGAGTGGTTTATGATCAAATGATAATAGATTAAACGATCGTGCCGCTAATGACAATAGATCAAAGGATACCGCCACACCCGATGATAAGCTACGCCCAACGTGTGAGTGTAAAGGCAGTCACACACACACACACACACACACACACACACACACACACACACACACACACACACACACACACACACACACACACACACACATAGTCGCACACACCTGTGCGTTACGAATCTTTTTAACGACTGCACGCTTGCGCACACACACACATGCGCACACACAAATCATGAATCAGTCAATGGCTAGCGTCGCGTACCTGATACAGATGTGCGTATTCCCGGGTTTACCCTAAAGCCGCAATTATTAGCTATATGTTCATACACTTTTCGAAGAAAATAGTATATTCAGTTTGTGCTGAAGTTTGTAACACATAGAAGGAAGCGTCTGAGACCCCCGAAAGTTACTGCCAGTATGCTTAGAATGTCGATACAAATTGATCTAGCCATGTACGTCTGTCTGTCTGTCTGTCTGTATGTATGCAAACTAGTCCCTCAGTTTTTGAGCTATCGCGATAAAGCTTTGCACAGACCTTTATTATTCAACGGGACAGCACATTGATCGGAGCCGGCCGGATCGGACCACTATATCTTATAGCTGCCATACAGCTCGAAGTCGGTTTTGGATCTATCGCAATGCAACTTTGCACTGATACTTATTATTCAAAGAGACATCACATGGTCGGAGCCGGCCGGATCGGATCACTATATCTTATGGCTGCCATACAACTGGCAATGAATTAAATATTTTTAAAACAAACAAAAAAAAATGTTATGCGACAAAACGATTTTGTACAGCATATGAAATTTCAGTGGTGCAGTTGGCAGAGTGAAAATTGCCTAAAGGTTCGAAAAGAGTATAAAATCTTCGGCACGCCGAAGATAATCCTTCCCCACTTGTTTAATAAAAGATCTTTTAAATTGAATACATCTTTATTTTATTTAATTATATTAATAATTAATTATATTTAACAATCATATTTATTTCATTCGTTCGTATTTTATATTGGAAGTCGAATATTTCTCTTCACTACTTTTTTTTTGTTGGTCGTTTTTTTTAATGGGCTCTGATCAACTTTATACTGTTTCTTTTTTAGATATCTTTTCCCCCACCAAGTAAACGCCTCGAATCTTCCATTCTTATATTTATATAATATTCTTTGATACATACTTTTTATATTTAATTTTTTGTAAAAATTTTTGTTTTCTTTATTCATTTATCTGAAATATTTAGATTTCTGAATCATTCTAATTCTAAGCTGAGTATATTGAGATACTGTTTTCACTCATCATGCCACAGGACGCTCTTGAGTGAAAGCATCCTGCATTTCCCTCTCTCTCGTTGGAGTTGCTAGTCATGCAGCTTCCAACGATCAGCTAAGTTGCAAGGATGCCATCCTGCCGGAAAACAGATGACACTCACTAAACAATTCGAGTACCAAAATAAATCAAACAACACATGTCGCAAACAACACATGTCGCGTCTGAGTGAACGGCCGACAGAGGGCGGTACTTGCATATTAAGTAGATGCCTACTTTCAGGTGTTATGCTAATCTCGACCAAAGAATAAAGTGATGTTGGGCGCCTAATTAATCTTTGCTGATGAGCTTTTGAAAGATTGGACTTTTAAGAGATTGAGCTTTCGTCCTATGTAATCAGAGATCAGTATCTCCTAAAATTATGACGAAAGATTTAGGGTGTCTTACATCACCTGGACTTATGCCACGTCGACAGAATTGACCTTTGAAGAAATAGCGATTCAAGCGTGTATTTACAATATCTATGTGAATGTGCAAGCGCTTGAATTGTTATTTCCCCCAGTGGTATCTTATTACATGATATCATAATTTGGGTGCGAGTACATAATAGGTATTAGGTGCAATACATATGTCACTTCCCAATCCTTAAAATTTAACCTGTCCTCTGGCGATTATATTAGGATGTAGTGTTGGGTCGATGGCAATTATTTCGTTTTGGTTTGATATTGGAATTGGGGGGATAATATTTGACTGTGAGGTTTCTGTTAGTTTCTTAACTTTATCATATTTTTTTTTTGTGTGGTTTGATTTTTGTATTTTTAGCTAAAATATGTAATTATAACAATTATAAGTGTTGTTAGAGTTTTAATTTGGAATGTGTTATAATGTTTGTTCACATAAATCGTTTGTGTATAATCTATACTAGTAATTAAAATTTCTTCTAGTTGGATTGAACAATTGAATGCTTTTATAATATTATTATTTTCTATTATTAATTTTTCTCTATGGTTGTAAATTCCAAGTTAACATTATATTACGCTCTACGTATAATCGGTTGTGTATTGTTTTAATATTCAAGTTATACATATGGAGGAATATGAGAAATTATCAAAATTTCGTTTGTGGTAGCTTTTAACCAAGTTGAAGTTTCAACGCTTAAAATTTTTCAGATTTGATGTGTGATAACAGAATGTGTTTTAGTAATTTAGGGTTAAGAATACCTAATCTTCTTAATTGCATTCCTAGCTCAATGTCTTCAATGTATTTTGTGAATTCTTGTAAGTTAAGTTCGCTGATTAAGCTTAAAGTGTTAGTTACTTCTATTCCTCGATTTACTGCATCTATTATTTGGTTTAATTCGATTGCTTGATCACTAGTTTCTGATTAAATTGGGATAACGTTTCGAATTCTTTGGCTTGTTTCATCAAATTATTGTATGTGTTTTCCACTTTTGTAAGGCCAACGATTGGATGGGGTTAACTTCTAGGCTTTGACCATTGGCTTGTTGAATGAAATACGTTAGTAGGAATAGTAATAGCAATTTTTTATATTGTCCGTTCCTGATTTGGGTTCTCAGATGGTGATGATCTGGAATTATCCTATTTACTCTTATTAATTTTCTTTTTCTTTTTGATCTTTGATTTGTAATGTATTATTTTTCTACTTCTATTCTGTTTCTTCAAAATGTTTTTCATCTAACTGTTTTAAATTACATATATTTTTAAAAGGTTTTTGGTGATTGCCCGTAATCGGTATCAATTTAGAATTCTGCACGTTTTTCATTTAGTTTGTCTACTTGCTTTGTTTTATTTAATTGTGTGTTCTATTCTGGGGTTCCTGCGTATATGAAAGTATCTACTGGTGTTCTATCTGTTGTGTTGTGTTTAGTTTTATGGTTATAAGTATAAAGTATTATTTCGAATCGAATTGTGATATTTCCTGGATCTGAATCACTATTTATGATTCTGAGCTTTTCGTTAGCTGTTTTATGGAATCTTTCATCATAAGAGATGCCATTTTTACTTGTTGTGATATTTATATAAATTCTTTCAGATTTTAACCATATTTGTAATGAAGCTCACATAAATGCTAAGTCTTTATCTACTTTTTTTTGTTGTGGTTACCCATTTCATTATAGATTTCAAGTAATACTTTTTTGGCTTCTAACGAATCTCTGCCATTTATTTCGATTAGGGAGGCGAATTTAGAAGATATGTCTATGCACGATAAAAATTGTTTATTATCTACCATGTAAAAGTATATAACATATTTATACTCTTTTAAAAAAAATAGTATATTAAGTTTGTGCTGAAGTTTGTAACGCATAGAAGGAAGCGTCTGAGAACCCCAAAATTTACTGCCGGTATGCTTAGAAAAAAAATATATTAAAATATGAAAGCTGCTAATGAAATCCAATTGGAAGAAACATTTAAACGAAGTAAAAGTAATAAACTATTTTCATAAAACCAAAATACAAATATTGTACAAGAAAGTGACAAAGACCCATGCTAAAAGAATATTTATGCACTAAGAAAAGCGTAATCTATTTTCCTAGCGATGCAGAGTTTTTAGTTTTCCAAACTATCTTCGTAGAAATAATCAGTCTTTGTAACCTAACAAAGGTAATGAAATCTACTAAAATCCTAACAGACATCCAAATATATGCAGAATTTAAAGAATTCGTCAGTAAAACTCATAATGAATTATTACACCCATGTATAGAAAAACTCACCACGTTATTTAAAGAAAAGTACTATTACCCAAAATACCAAAACTTTACTCAAAACATTATTAATGTCTGTCAATCTTGCAACATTGCTAAAACAGAACACAGAGACACAAAGTTAGCATTGGAATTAACTCCAGAAACGTTCAATCCTATAGAAAAATATGTTATATACTTTTACATGGTAGATAATAAACAATTTGTATCGTGCATAGACATATCTTCTAAATTCGCCTCCCTAATCGAAGTCAAAGGCAGAGATTCGTTAGAAGCCAAAAAAGTATTACTTAAAATCTATAATGAAATGGGAAAACCACAAGAATTAAAAGCAGATAAGGACTTAGCATTTATGTGAGCTTCATTACAAATTTGGTTAAAATCTGAAAGAATTTATATAAATATCACAACAAGTAAAAATGGCATCTCTGGTGATGAAAGATTCCATAAAACAGCTATCGAAAAGCTCAGAATCATAAAAAGTGATTCAGATCCAGAAAATAGATCAACTCGATTCGAAATAATACTTTATACTTATAGCCATAAAACTAAGCACAAAGCAAGTAGACATACTAAATGAAAAACGTACAGATTTCGAAATTGATACCGAATACGGGCAATCACCATAATAAACAAAATCATTTTAAAAAGATAGGTAATTTAAAACAGTAAGATGAAAAACATTTTGAAGAGACAGAATAGAAGAAGAAAAATAATAAGAGTAAATATGATAATTCCAGATCATCACCACCTGAGAGCCCAAATCAGGAACGGACAATATAAAATATTACTATTACTTTGCCTATTAACGTATTTCATTCAACAAGCCAATGGTCAAAGAATAGAAGTTAGCCCGATCCAATCGACAATTGGTTACCTTAACCGTTAGCCTTACAAAAGTTGAAAACACATACAATAATTTGATGAAACAAGCCAAAGAATTCGAAACGTTATCCCAATTAAATCAGAAACTAGTGATCAAGCAATCGAATTAAAGCAAATAATAGATGCAGTAAATCGAGAAATAGAAGTAACTAAAACTCTAAGCTTAATCAGCGAAGGTGATAAAAATTAGCAATAATCACATTTAACTTACAAGAATTCACAAAATATATTGAAGACATAGAGCTAGGAATGCAATTAAGAAGATTAGGTATTCTTAACCCTAAATTACTAAAACACATTCTGTTATCACACATCAAATCTGAAAAATTTTAAGCGTTAAAGCTTCAACTTGGCTAAAAGCTACCACAAACGAAATTTTGATAATTTCCCATATGCCTCCATATGTATAACTAGAATATTAAAACAATCCACAACCGATTATACGTAGAGCGTAATATAATGTTATCTTGGAATTTACCCCAAACCATTGTAAATCAAAATTAATTGAATAGAAAAATAATAATAATAGAAAACAAGTGGGGAAGGATTATCTTCGGCGTGGCGAAGATTTTATACTCTTCTCAAACCTTTAGGCAATTTTCACTGTGCCAACTGCACCACTTAAATTTCATATGCTGTACAAAATCGTTTTGTCGCATAACATTTTTTTTTGTTTGTTCTAAAAATATTTAATTCATTGCCAGTTGTATGGCAGCCATAAGATATAGTGATCCGATCCGGCCGGCTCCGACCATGTGATGTCTCTTTGAATAATAAGTATCAGTGCAAAGTTGCATTGCGATCGATTCAAAAACATGGGAGATATGGCCAAAACCGACATCGAGCTGTATGGCAGCTATAAAATATAGTGGTCCGATCCGGCCGGCTACGACCAATGTGCTGACCCGTTGAATAATAGGTGTCTGTGCAAAGTCTTATCGCGATAGCTCAAAAACTGAGGGACTAGTTTGCATACATACAGACAGACAGACAGACGTACATGGCTAGATCAATTTGTATCGACATTCTAAGCATACTGGCAGTAACTTTCGGGGGTCTCAGACGCTTCCTTCTATGTGTTACAAACTTCAGCACAAACTGAATATACTATTTTCTTCGAAAATTGTATAAACATAAAGCTAATAATTGCGGTTTTAGGGTAAGCCCGGGAATACGCACATCTGTACATCAGGTACGCAACGCTAGCCATTGACTGATTCATGATTTGTGTGTGCGCATGTTTGTGTGTGCGCACGCGTGCAGTCGTTAAAAAGATTCGTAACGCACAGGTGTGTGCGTCTATGTGTGTGTGTGGGTGTGTGTGTGTGTGTGTGTGTCGTGTGTGTGTGTGTGTGTACTGCCTTTACACTCACACGCCGGGCGTAACTTATCATCAGGTGTGGCGGTATCCTTTGATCTATTGTCATTAGCGGCACGATCGTTTAATCTATTGTCATTTGATCATAAACCACTCAAACCGAGCCCACCGCAAGTGTGGTTGGCTTGTTTATGGTTCAAACCTTTTTAGGGACAAACCTTTTTAGGGACAACCTTTGTTATGTATTTCATAAATGTCACATTATCCTTACCGTACAAATCTGCACATCTGTTAGATCTGAGTGTTTGCGCCTAAATGCTCTTCACCTGTTTATGGGGTCACCTGTTTAGGAGCCAGCTGTCAACCCTAAATTTATTTATTGCTTTTCATACCCTGAACCTATTCAAAATGGGTAAAAAGGGTATAATGAAGTTGTGCAAAAGTATGTAACAGGCATAAGGAAGCATCTACGACCATATAAAGTATATATATTATTGATCAGTATCAACAGCCGAGTCGATCTAGCCATGTCCGTCTGTCTGTCCGTCTGTCCGTCTGTATGAACACACAGCTATCAGAGACTACAAGAGCTAGAGACTTCATATTTGGAACATAAGTTCTCCTAATCCCGGGACAGATCAAGTTTATTTTATTTTATCGATAACTCTTACCGTTTAAAAGTTATCGATAAATTTCGATTTCAGACTTGCGTTTTTGGGACATAACTTGACAAGTTATAAAAGCTAGAGGCCCGAAATTTGGCATGTATAATCTCGAATAGCATACACATGTATACAATTTTCCAGTTTTTGGATACCACCCGCAATTCCCCCCAAATTTGAAAAAACCCATTTTTGAAGGTACGACCTTGCAATTTGGTTTGGTCACACATTTTATAGCCAATGTTATGTCCTACAATTTTTAGAAAGATTGTTTTTTAAGATTTTACATTCCATTGTGGGGTTCTCGGTGAAAAGCAAGCTAACTGCTTAAACCGCTTGCACTGCTTGTACTGCTTATACTGCAGCATGTGTGTGTTTAGATTAGTATGAATGATTGTAAGGACTGGGTTCAGGGTATCTCGTAGTCGGGCACTCCCGACTAGAGCACTCTTACTTGTTTTTTTAATGGTTTTGGGTCTATTTCACAACATTATGTGACATTGATGTATAATAATGACCACTAATAATGGCCATCAATTATGATCCCTGTCAATATTCCCCGATAATTACGCCCACCTCCCTAACTTTCCCCAAAATTTTCCAACGGTGAATTTAAACGTACAATTACCTACAACTCAAACCCAAGGGGTAAGGGTGCTGACAAACGAAAGGTCCTAGGTACGAAACTCAGCGGCGACTGGTCATTTATTTTCCCTTTTTTCTTATTTTTGTTTTCAAATTTAAAATAACTGTAATCAAATTCATTTGCTACCAATGCCTTAAAACAAAAACTATACAACGCAAAAGAAAAGATCAGTATAATCGAGCTTGTCAGCGCATTTCAAAACTGCTTGGTGGCGTAAGTATTGGAGTGCTGGGCTGACAAACGGGAGAGCACGGTTCAAATGCCAGCCGCGGCTTATTGCTTTTTTTTTTTTTATACATTGAACCCATTAAAAATGGGTAAAAATGATATTATGGCTTTGTGTAAAAGTATGTAACAGGCATAAGGAAGCATCGCCGACCATATAAAGTACATATATTCTTGATCAGTATCAACAGTCAAGTCGATTTAGCCATGTCCGTCTGTCGGTCTGTCGGTCTGTCTGTGTGTCTGTCTGTCTATCTGTCTATCTGTCTGTCTGTCTGTCTGTCTGTCCGTCTGTCTGTATGAACACGCGGATCTCAGAGACTTTAAGAGCTAGAGACTTCATATTTGGAATATAAGTTCTCGTAGTGCCGGGACAAATCAAGTTTTTTTCATTGAGCTATAACTTACAAGTTATAAGAGCTTGAGTCCCCGATTTGGCATGTATAATCTCGAATAGCATACACATGTAACAAATTTTTCAGTTCTTGGATACCAACCCCCAGTTCACCCCATTTTTGAAGGTACGACCTTGCAATTTGGTTTGGTCACACATTTTATAGCCAATGTTATTTCCTACAATTTTTAGAAAGATCGGACAATAACCACAGAAGTTTTTTAAGATTTTTCATTCCATTGTGGGGTTCTCGGTGAAAGGCAAGCTAACTGTTTAAACCGCTTGCACTGCTTGTACTGCTTGAGCTACAGGATGTGTGTGTTGAGATTAGTATGCATGATTATAAGGACTTAGTTCAGGGTATCTCCTAGTCGGGCACTCCCGACTAGTGCACTCTTACTTGTTCTAATTCTTTTTTTCAAATATATATCAAATAGCTTGAATTCAATAAATTAAAAGAAAAATTTAAATTCATATGATACCAATTCTTAGAGCAAAAAATAAATGCCACGCGATTAATCGATTTTTTACTACTTTTGAAATTTCAGTGGTGCAGTTGGCTGAGTAAAAATTGCCTAAAGGTCCGAAAAGAGTATAGAATCTTCGGCACGCTGAAGATATTCCTTTCCCACTTGTTTATTATAGAGTCCCTCCTGATACTAATATAAATGGAACATTCAATTCCATTAACTTATGCAAATTTAAGTTCATGGCCAGCGATTGGTCGCTCCACCATCTAAATCTCAAATCACTAAAAAGTTGTACACTCGCAGTTGTAAACGATCCGGGGAGAGCATAGATGTTGATCGCCACTCCCTCTTCTTTACCCACCCAACCATGGTCCTTAATATTTATTTTGCTAAGTACCCCATACTAAGAATAAATTACTTTTAATTACGCTCCCATGTCATTGGAATTATTAAGACAAGATTATTTTATATTTTCAATCAATATATTCTACAAATTTTGTATGACTATTGGCTAGTAAACAGAACTCCAGTTGTTTGTTTTGTTGATATAATTAAGTTTCAAGTGATCTAATACCATAGATTCAACTAGTACTCTACACAATTGTTTCCGTATTACATTGTTTTAAATTTCTTAAAGAATTTCTCTATTAACAAGGCAATCGTAAATCTCAGACATTGTCATTACTTTTATTTCTGTATTTTTTTTGCTTTGTTGCTTTTATCATTTTAACTTTTGGTTGTCATTATTGGTTATTTAGTAAAATCGTAGCTGAAGACAACACAGCTGATCCGGAATTTAATATGCGATTGAAAAACAGACAAGACAACTAGGTCAAACAAGAATACTGAAAAGCGTACAAGCGCAAGAGCACTTGCCGAATTTTATGACCAGAATTGCACTCTACCAAAGTTTAGGTCGGCACTGCACTTTTGTCCTAATTGCACTCTCTTGTTTGATCTTGGTTGAGCTTATAGTTAGATAAATTGAAGTGACAGACAAATCTTACTCACCTGCACCATCCTCGATGAAGGCCTTCACGTTGACGATGTGGTTGATTTGATATTTTTGTTTTGTTTGGAAGTTGTAAATATAATTTATCTGCCATCTGCTCTTTTTAGCATTTTGTTGTTTGCTTTTATATGTCGGATTTGCTTAGAAAACTCAAAAATGTGTATGCATTTATGATCACCTTGTTAGAGGGCTACGTAGAATTACAATTTTAATGAACTTATTTGTTTATCGTTTAATTACTTAATTAATTGGAATCTCAAACAAGTGGGAAAGGATTATCTTCGGCGTGCCAACTGCACCACTGAAATTTCAATAGTAGTAAAAAATCGTTTTATCGCGTGGCATTTATTTTTATACCCTGAACCCATTAGAAATGGGTAAAAAGGGTATTATGGTTTTGTGCAAAAGTATGTAACAGGCATAAGGAAGCATCTCCGACCATATAAAGTATATATATTCTTGATCAGTATCAACAGTCGAGTCGATTTAGCCATGTCCGTCTGTCTGTCCGTCCGTCCGTCCGTCCGTCCGTCTGTATGAACACGCGGATATCAGAGACTACAAGAGCTAGAGACTTCATATTTGGAATATAAGTTCTCATAGTCCCGGGACAGATCAAGTTTATTTAATTTTATTGATAACTCATCCCGTTCAAAAGTTATCGATAAATTTTGATTTCAGACTAGCGTTTTTGGACCATAACTTAAAAGTTATAAAAGCTAGAGGCCCTTAATTTGGCATGTATAGTCTCGAATAGCATACCCATGTAACAAATATTTCACTTTTTGGATATCACCCCCCAATCCCCCCAAAAGTTTAAAAACGCATTTTTATAGTTATAACCTTGAAATTTGGTTTGGTCACACATTTTATTGCCCAGTCTGTGACCAAAAAATTTCAATAACATCGGGTGATAAACACAGACGTTTTTAAGGATTTAACTTTCCATTGTGTGGAGCACAGTAAAGAATCAAGCTTACTGCTTAGACTGCTTGCACTGCTCGCACTGCTCGCACTGCTTGTACTGCAGCAAGTGTGTATTTAGATTAGTACGAAAGATTGTAAAGACTGGGTTCAGGGTATCTTGTAGTCGGGCACTCCCGACTAGAGCACTCTTACTTGTTTTATACTTGGAAAGCAGAATAAGAAACAAGTGAGAACGTTGCAGTCGGGCGGAGCCGACTGCGTAATACTCTGATACCATTTTAAGAACAGCTGAAAGCAAGTGAACAGAACATTTTTGCTGGTGTATGGATGTCCCGAAATCGGCCTTCCAAGTTTTTGGGACGGTAGGGGCGTGGTCGATCTTAAGAGGGGGTGACCAGAAGTCTATTTTCCAAATTTGGTGATTTTAGCTCTAAAACTGTGGAAGATATACATTTTCGCGATTTTTGGGGCGGGAGGGGGCGTAGCCCCAACATTTTTTCCGATCTTTAGAGGGGGTGACAAGAAGTCTATCTTCCAATTTTGGTGACTCTAGCTCTAAAACTTTGGAAGATATAAGCTTTCACGATTTTTGTGGCTGGGAGGGGGCGTAGCCCCAAAAATTTTTGGCCGATCTTTAGAGGACTTGGCCAGAAGTCTACCCTCAAAGTGTGGTGGCTCTAGCTTTTAAGCTGTGCGAGATATAGGCTACCGTGTTTCGTGGGGGCGGGGTGGCTGATATTCGTTATAGTGGGCGTGGCCGGAAAATCCAGGACGGAATCTTTTGGGGTGGTCAGCCCTAGTCTAAATTCCAAATTTGGGGCCTCTAGCTTCAAAATTGCGGGAAATATACACGTGTAATCGAATTGTGCATTCATGTATATCGATTCTTTTCTGTGATCTGTAGAGGACGTCACCAGTAATATATATTCCAAATATGGTGACCTTAGCTCCAAAACTGCGGGAGATATAAGCATTTAAAATTATTTTGGGAGGGTGGGCTGGTGGGCGTAATAATGGGCGTGGCCAATAAACCTAGCATCCAATTGTTTCGGGTCACCAGCAATATACCTGCCAAATTAGATTACTCTAGTTTCAAAATTGTGGGAGATATTCACGTTTAATCGATTTGTGATTTGAGGTGTATCGACATGTTATCGATTTGCCAGCCTCCCAGTGGGCGTGGCATAAATTTAAAACAAACTTCATCTAAAGCAGATAGCTATAATCATTATCATAACTATCGGTGCTGTAGTGAATAGACCAATATGCTCCTTTTTACTACGTGGATACGGACCTAACATGTCGATGTAGAGTCGTTGGAATGGTCTACAGGACACGCTCTGTTCACCCATCGGTGGACGTAATGTTCGATTGGGTGCTTTTGTTTCTTTACACACTTCACACTTTCGCACATATTCTCGTACTAGCTTAGACATCCCTGGCCAAAACAAATGTCTACGTAAACGTTCAATCGTTTTTTCATACCTCCGTGTGATGATACAACACTATCATGCGCTTGACGTATTACTGATTTGCGTAATGTTTCTGGATCCTATAATTCCCAACTTTCAGATTCTTGAGCTGCATTTCCTGAAGGATGTTCGGTGCGAATATTTACAAATTTATCGGCAATATGTAAGTCAGGAAACTTTTCAGCATGTGCCTCTATCATAGCTTTTAGCTCGATGTATTCAAGATCTCTAAACGCAGGTGATTCTAAATCAATTTCAGGTCCAATTAGTTCAATACTATCAATGTCATCACTATATGATCCTTTTCGATGAGAAATTGTGAACCTAAATGCCTGTAACCTAAAAATCCAACGAGCTAACCTACCTGATACATTTTGCTGTCTTATGAGCCATACTAAGCTTGAATGGTCTGTTACCACTTCAAATGATTGCATTTATAAATAACAACGGAACTTTTCGACTGTTAAAATTACTGCAAGGCATTCGCGTTCGGTAACACTATAGTTTCTTTGTGCGTTCGATAATTTCTTGGACATAAATGCAATAGGCATTTCTTCTTTATTGTCTGCACAACTGCACGAGCACGGCTCCAATGCCAAAGTCGCTGACATCGCAGTGTAAAAAAAATTGCTTATCAAAATTCGGTTTTTTATGTACGGGGACTGTGGTAACTTTTCCATCGATGCCTGTGCGTCAGATGACCATTTAAGACATTTCTTGGCCGACAGAACTTCCGTAATACGCAAATCCTGGATAAAACGTCTATACCAACCACATACTCCTGAAAAACCTCGAACTTGCTTTATGTTCTTGGGAGTGGGCCAGTTCAAGATACACGAAATTTTATCTGGGTCCGTAGCGATACCACCATTTCCAATTACAATACCTAAGTATTTAACTTTAGTCACACAGAACTTGCTTTTAGAGACATTCAGCGTAAGATTTGTTTTTCCAAATTGATCAGCAATTCTAACGAATACAGCTATATGAGATGCAAAATCTTCTGATACGATACAGAGGTCATCGAAATATCCAAACACGCAGTGGCGCAAATCTTCTGGAATTAAGGAATCCATAAGGCGACACATGGTTGACGGAGCATTACAAAGGCCAAAAGGCATTACCGTAAATTGGAAAAGCGATTTGCCGGGGACAGTAAAAGCTGTTAAAGGCTGTGCCTACTCAGTTAACTCAATCTGCCAATATGCATATTTGAGATCCAAATTTGAAATTAAGTTAGCTTTTGGTAAACGAGCGAATATGCCATCGATGCTTTGCAGCAGATATGCATCCATTTTAGTCGCTTCATTTAATTTCCGTGCATCCAAGCACAATCGGACTTTATTTGGCTTCACCACTAATCGAATTGGAGAGCTCCATGCACTTTGGGAAGGTTCTATTACACCTAACTGTATCATTCGGTAAATTTCTGCGTACATTAGTTTTTCAACGGCTGGGCTCACCGGCTCTTTGTTTTATGGCTCTGCCATCTGCAATATCAATGTGATGTTTTATTTCTCCAGTACGCCCTAATCCTTGATTCTCGAAGCTAGGAAACAATTCCTTAACTGCTTCTAACTGTCTTAGTTGCAGGTCAGATAACGGATATTGCTCTGCTTGACTCAAAGGTTCATTATACGTGTTTTCTAAACAACTAATGATTCTGGGTGCTAATCCAAATATACGCAAAAAATCAGTTCCTAGAATCAATCTTTGAGCGATAGACGGAATAACGTACAATTATATGTCTTTCTCCTTTTCTTTATATTTCATACGAACTTTTAGAATACCAATTACCTGATGGGGCTTAGCATCGGCTGTTCGCACTTGAGATTTTATTGACTTAAAATTTGGTAGCTCCGAAAATTTTTCTAGAGCTAAAGCTAAACCTATGCAGCTAACATTTGCTCCAGTATCGAGCAATCCTAATTCTAAAAAATTCATAAGCGAAACCTTAGCGTAACGTCGTCTATCAATATAACTTTGAAAAATGGTATATACTATTTATTTTTTCTTATCCTTAAGCCTACCAAAATAATGTCGAATACGTAGAGTATTTCTCCGGACTTTCTTCTTATGGCCTGCAAATATTCGTTCTCTTACCACATAATAATTTCGTAACCTCTCATGATAAGGTAACAACTTAAATTTTCCTATATGGTCGTTTTTCTCTTTGACCATTCCCTCTAAGTTGTTTATAATTTTACTTCCTAATTTTTGGGGGAGTTTGAGTTCTGGGGCACCCTCCCGTGATTGGATGACCCCTGCTTCCGGTTTTCCGATCTGCGCCTGCAAAAATTACAATTTGGCTTATAAATTTGTGGAGCTCCACAACCATAACAAAAAACTCGTCTTTCCGCTAAACAATTTTCCCATACATGACTGGGTGCATCACAATTCCAATGCACGATTTATTACAGCGATTTCGTCTTCTCCAGCTTCGATTAATTTTTCTTCCGTTTGATCCTTATCCAAAGCCTATACCCGATATAATCCTGATTCTTTGGGTTTTAGCGTCACTACGCGCGAACAACTTACTTCTTTCAGAAAATTCTCACGCTCAGATATAAATGAAACTTTCTCAAATAAGAGTCCATCCTTCATCTCAGAAATTAAATTTCCCTGAATCATTTTGACGAGCTCATCTTCTGCAAAACTAATAGATAACTTATCCATAAGCTTGCATACACTCTCATAGAAGGAATCAAATGATTCTCCAGCTTTTTGTTCCGGTTTAATTCCGTAGCGGATCGGCTTTCACACTATTGCTCACGAAAAGCTATACAAAACTCATTCCAATTGAATTTCTTAATTTGCTTATGTTATCTCCAAAACCAACTGCTGGCCTTGCCTATCAAAAGCTGATGAATGTTTGTGCTAAAAGTCTCGAAGTTTCTATAAGAATTCTTCTACTGACAAACCTTCTGGAGTGTCATCAAATCGGACTCTCCATTTTTGCAACATATCAGAAATTTTATGAGCACCTAAAGCCTGATTAAAGTTTGAGGACCTTGAACTTCTCTAACTCATAAAAGTTTGTCCTGCTGTTTCTGCCCGTGGTGCAGCGTTCGGCATGCCTGACCCAGTCAAACTAAAACTCGAGTTACTGTCTCTTTGACGATCAACTCAAGGTCAGATATCTGTATGCTCAGCATAATCGAGTTTGTCAGCGGTTTTTATACCCTGAACCCATTAAAAATGGGTAAAAAGGGTATTATGGGTTTGTGCAAATGTATGTAACAGGCATAAGGAAGCATCTCCGACCATATAAAGTATATATATTATTGATCAGTATCAATAGCCGAGTCGATCTGGCCATGTCCGTCTGTCTGTCCGTCTGTCCGTCTGTCCGTCTGTCTGTCTGTATGAACACACAGATATCAGAGACTACAAGAGCTAGAGACTTCATATTTGGAACATAAGTTCTCCTAATCCCGGGACAGATCAAGTTTATTAAAATTTATCGATAGCTCGTCCCGTTCAAAAGTTATCGATAAATTTCGATTTTAGACCAGCGTTTTTTGGATATAACTTACAAGTTATAAGAGCTAGAGGCCCCTAATTTGACATGTATAATCTCGAATAGCATACACATGAACAAATTTTTCACTTTTTGGATACCACCCCCCAAACCCCCAAAAGTTAAAAAAACGCATTTTTGAAGGTACGACCTTGCAATTTGGTTTGGTCACACATATTATTGACAATTGTTTGCCCCAAAAATTTCAATAAGATCGGACGATAAACACAGAAGTTATTTAAGATTTAACTTTCCATTATGTGGGGCTCAGCGAAAAGCAAGCTAACTGCTTAGACCGCTTGCACTGCTTGTACTGCTTGTACTGCAGCATGTGTGTGTTTAGATTAATATGAATGATTGTAAGGACTGGGTTCAGGGTATCTCGTAGTCGGGCACTCCCGACTAGAGCACTCTTACTTGTTAAAACTGCTTGGTGTAAGTAGTTGAGTGCTGCGTTGACAAACGAGAGTTGCAAGTTGCAGGAAAACAAAACAAGTTAGCTTTTGACAGTCTGCTCTTCAAGGGATTTTGTCATCGATCATCAAAACTGCTTGTGGCGTAAGGGGTAAAGTGGCGCTGACAAACGAAAGGTCCTGGGTACGAAACTCAGCGGCGACTGGTCAATTATTTTCACTTCTTTCTGATTCTTGTTTTCAAATATAAAATAAGTGTAATCATTTGCTAATAATATCTTAGAACACAAACTGTACAACGCGAAAAAAAAACGATCAGATAATTGAGTTTGTCAGCGCATTTCAAAACTGCTTGGTGGCGTAAGTATTAGACTGCTGAGCTGAAAAACGGGAGAGCATGGTTCAAATTCCAGCTGCGACTTGTTGCTTTTTATTTTTTTTCTAATTATTTGTTTCAAATATATATCAAATAATTTCAAAGAAAAATTTAAATTCATATGATACCAATTCTTAGAGAAAAAAAATAAATGCCACGCGATAAAACGATTTTGTACTACTATTGCAATTTCAGTGGTGCAGTTGGCAGAGTGAAAATTGCCTAAAGGTTCGAAAAGAGCATAAAATCTTTGGAACGCCGAAGATAATCCTTTCCCACTTGATTTCATATATTTTTAAAATAAATGAACAAAGCTTTACACCATATTTTGTTCAATGCTCATTCAGAAAGTTATTAACATGGTAGTTTCTTTGTCAAAATATATATGCCGCCGACTGTATAATTACGAGTTCACTTCACGTCAGTGTTATACAAAAATGTGTTATTTAATTTTAACCGTTTATAAGAGATCAGCGGAGTTTCGAGTATTCATCTAGCGGTTGGGAGAGATTAGGCTACCTTGGAAAGATTGGTCTTTTAAGAGATTCAGATCATATGTAAACAGATATCTGATGGATCTCTCTTGCAATTATGACGAAAGGCTTAGGGTGCCTTGCATCAGTATAGATTTATGCCACGTCGACGGAATTGACTCTTTGGTAGAAATATCGATTCAAGCGTGTGTTTACAATAACGTGGCAGCGCTTGAATTGTTATTTTCCCCAGTGGTATGTTATTAGGAGAACTTATATTCCAAAGTACATAATTGGAATTAGGTGCAATACATATGTATGTGGGTGCGAATATATAAGCGGTATGAGGTGCACGTCACTTCCCCAGCCATAACAATTTAGTCTGTCCTCAGGCGATTATCTTAGGATATAATGTTGGGTCGGGTTCGTTTACAATATTTTCGTTTTGATTTGATATTGGAATTGCGTGTATAATATTTGATTGTAGGGTTTGTGTTTGTTTCTTAAATTTAACAATTATTTTGTGTGGTATGCTATTGTACTTATAGCTAAAATATATTATAAGTGTTGTTAGATTTATAATTTGGAATGGGTTATAATGTTTCGTTTGTTCTTGTATGATTTATTTTGCTTGAATGTAGGAAATTGGTTCTAATTTAGTTACGTTATTGTTTACATAAATTGCTTGTGTGTAGTCTAACTAGTGATTAAATTTATTTGTTATTGGTTTGAACAATTAAATGCTTTTGTAATATTATTATTTTTTATTATTATATATCTAGTCAAACTATTTTGATTTAAAACAGTTTTAGGCAAGTTCCAAGTTAACATTATATTGGGCTCAACGTATTTTATTTCGAAAGTTGCATGTGCTTTGGAATATCAACATAGATTTAAACTTCCTGTTAAACATTTATTCATAACTAGATCTTTAGCTGTATATGCTTGGCTATTTTGTACATAATATTTGTCATGTATAATTTTAGATAAATTGTTTTTTATACCCTGAACCCATTAAAAATGGGTAAAAATGGTATTTTGGTTTTGTGCAAAGTATGTACTATAAGGAATCATCTCCGACCATATAAAGTATATATATTCTTGATCGGTATCAACAGCCGAGTCGACATCGCCATGTCCGTCTGTCTGTCTATTTGTCTGTCTGTCCGTCTGTCTGTATGAACACGCGGATATCAGATACTACAAGAACTAGAGACTTCATATTTGGAATATAAGTTCTCCTAATCCCGGGACAGATCAAGTTTATTTCATTGTATCGATGACTCGTACCGTTTAAAAGTTATCGGTAAGTTTCGATTTCAGACTAGCGTTTTTGGAACATAGCTTCAAAGTTATAAGAGCTAGAGGCCCCAAATTAGGCATGTATTATCTCGAATAGCATACACATGCAACAAATACTTCTTTTTTATACCACCCCCCCCCCCTTCCCAACCATCGCCCAAAAGTTAAAAAAACGCATTTTTGAAGGTTCCTTGCAATTTGGTTTGGTCACACATATTGTTGACAATTGTTTGCCCCAAAAATTTCAATAAGATCGTACAATAAGCACAGAAGTTATTTAAGATTTTACTTTCCATTGTGTGGGGCTCAGCGAAAAAGCAAGCTATCTGTTTAAGCCGCTTGCACGGCTTGTACTGCAGCATGTGTGTGTTTGCATTAGTATGAATGATTGTAAGGACTGGGTTCAGAGTATGTTGTAGTCGGGCACTCCCGACTAGAACACTCTTACTTATTTTATGTTGTAGTTTGCTGATTTGGGTTGTCAGTTGGTGATGATCTGGAATAATCATAATTGCTCTTGTTAATTTTCTTTTTAATAGTAGTGTATTATTTGTATACACTGAGCCCATTAAAAATGGGTAAAAAGGTTTTGAGCAAAAGTATTTAACAGTCATAAGGAAGCATATAAAGTATATATATTCTTGAACAGTATGAACAGCCGAGTCGATCTGGCCATGTCCGTCTGACTGTATGTCTGTCTGTCTGTCTGCCAGTCCGTCTGTCCGGCTGTCTATATGAACACACGGATATCAGAGACTACAAAATCTGGAGACTTCATATTTGGAATATAAGTTCTCGTAATGCCGGGACAGATCAAGTTAATTTCATTTTATCGATAACTCGTCCCCTTCAAAAGTTATCGATACATTTTGATTTCAGACTAGCGTTTTTGGGACATAACTTCACAGTTATAAGAGCTAGAGGCCCACATTTGGCACGTATAATCTCGAATAGCATACACACGTAACAAATATTTCACTTTTTGGATACCACCCCCCAATCTAAACAAAAGTTGAAAAAACGAATCTTTGAAGCTACGATCTTGCAATTTGGTTTGGTCACACATTTTATAGCCAATGTTATGTCCTAAAATTTTTAGAAAGATCGGACAATAACCACAGAAGTTTTTTAAAATTTTACATTCCATTGTGTGGGGCTCAGCGAAAAAGCAAGCTAACTGCTTAAACCGCTTGCACTGCTTGTACTGCTTGTACTGCAGCATGTGTGTGCTTAGATAAGTATGAATGATTGTAAGGACTGGGTTCAGGGTATCTCGTAGTCGGGCACTCCCGACTAGAGCACTCTTACTTGTTCTACCTCTATTTGTCTCTTCAAAATGTTTTTCATCTAATTGATTAAATTATCTGTATTTTTAAGTGGGTTTGTTGATTTTGAGCGTACTAATGGTGATTGTCTGTAATCGGTCTCAATTTCGAATGCTGTACTTTTTATACCCTGAACCCATTAAAAATGGGTAAAAATGGTATTATGGTTTTGTGCAAAAGTATGTAACAGGCATAAGGAAGCATCTCCGACCATATAAAGTATATATATTCTTGATCAGTATCAACAGTCGAGTCGATTTAGCCATGTCCGTCTGTCTGTCTGTCCGTCCGTCCGTCTGTCTGTATGAACACGCGGATATCAGAGACTACTGTCTGTCTGTCTGTCTGTATGTATGCAAACTAGTCCCTCAGTTTTTGAGCTTTCGCGATGCAACTTTGCACAGACACTTATTATTCAAGGGGACAGCACATTGGTCGGAGCCGGCCGGATCGGACCACTATATCTTATAGCTGCCATACAACTTGAAGACGGTTTTGGTCATAAATCCCATGTTTTCAAAGCTATCGCGATAAAACTTTGTACAAATACTTATTTTTCAAATAAACATCACATTGGTCGGTGCCGACCGGATCCTACCACTATATCTTAAAGCTGCCATACAACTCGAAGTCGGTTTTGGCCATAAATCCGATGTGTTCAAAGCAATTGCTTTCAATTTCCTTGTACACTTAAACTTCCTTATAACTCATCAATGGGTAAAATCGCACATCGATTGCGTCATAAACAGCGAAGATATGCGTCATTAAATATTTTGAAAGAACAGGTGCATATGAGCAAACAAACCCAAGCGCAAGTAAGTTTTTAACGGTCTGCTGTTCATGCGATTTTGTCATCGATCATCAAAACTGTTTGTGGCGTAAGGGATAAAGAGGCGCCCTGGCAAACGAAAGGTACTGGTTCGATTCCCAGCGGCGGCGACCAAAATTTATATTCTTTTTTTTTCTGCTTTTCAAATATAAAAAAACTGTAATCAAATTCATTTGCTACCAATGCCTTAGAACAAAAACTATACAACGCGAAAAAAACAAACACTCAGTATAATCGAGTTTGTCAGCGATTTTTGAAACTTGGCGTAAGCAGTAGAGTTGCAGGTTGCAGGAAAACAAAACAATTTAGCTTTTGACAGTCTGATCTTCGAGGTATTTTGTCATCGATCATCAAAACTGCTTGTGGCGTAAGGGGTAAAGTGGCGCTCTGGCCCTCGATTCCCAGCGGCGACCAATAATTATTTTCATTTTTTCTTATTCTGCTTTTCAAATATAAAAGAACTGTAATCAAATTCATTTGCTACCAATGCCTTAGAACAAAAACTATACAACGCGAAAAAAACAAACACTCAGTATAATCGAGTTTGTCAGCGATTTTTGAAACTTGGCGTAAGCAGTAGAGTTGCAGGTTGCAGGAAAACAAAACAATTTAGCTTTTGACAGTCTGATCTTCGAGGTATTTTGTCATCGATCATCAAAACTGCTTGTGGCGTAAGGGGTAAAGTGGCGCTCTGGCCCTCGATTCCCAGCGGCGACCAATAATTATTTTCATTTTTTCTTATTCTGCTTTTCAAATATAAAAGAACTGTAATCAAATTAATTTGCTACCAATGCACTAGAACAAAAACTATACAACGCAAAAGAAAAGATCAGTAAAAAATAGTTTGTCAGCGCATTTCAAAACTGCTTGGTGGCGTATTAGAGTGCTGCACTGACAAATGGGAGAACATGGTTCAAATCCCAGCCGCGACTTATTGCTTTTTATTTGTTTTCTAATAATTTATTCAAATATATATCAAATAGCTTGAATTCAATAATTTAAAAGAAAAATTTAAATTCATATGATACCAATTCTTTACTACTTTGAAATTTCAGTGGTGCAGTTGGCAGAGTGAAAATTGACTAAAGGTTCGAAAAGAGTATAAAATCTTTGGCACGCCGAAGATAATCCTTTCCCACTTGTTTTTGTTATTAAAAGGAACTTTCTCAAAAAACAAGTCAGTCAGATATTTTGGTAATACTAATTTTGACTTAAAGCAGGACTTTCAGACTTCTCTTGCTTAGAGCCGGACTACAGTCACTACAACGTAGGGGACAGGTATGCTACGAGCTGTTAAATAAACGATCGGTATAAAAAGATTTTTCTATTCTCAGTCTTAACTCGAAAATGTATGGCTTCAAATTTTAATCTAAATATGTAAGAACTATTCCTTATTAGGCAAATGTAGTTACTTATCTGTATAAACACAATTACACAAACAAATCCACGCTGTGATTCTTCTTTGAAAAAAGGCCACTAGCTCCAACACTTTTCAAGTTATGGACATAAAATGATCGTTTGATATAAAAAATTATCAATACAATTTGAGCGGGACAAGTTATCGATAATATGAAATAAACTTGTTCTGACTCTTGAATACGCGAATTGATAATTGAATTAAGTTTCTAGCTCATATAATGTGATCGACTCGGCTATTGATTCTAATCATACTTTTGCACATCTACATTATACTCTCTTTACCCAATTTTAATGGGTTCAGGGTATAATAATGAATACAAATTTCAAGTTAAGTGTTTCAATAAAAACAAGTAAGAGTGCTCTAGCCGGGAGTGCCCGACTAGGAGATACCCTGAACCCAGTCCTTACATCCATTCATACTTACCTATCAATGTACATCCATACAAACATATACTTAAGCAGGCTAACTTCTTCGCAAGGCTCCAAACTATAAATTGGTAAGTCTTAAATAAATGAAATATTTAGGACATAAGAGTGGCTATAAAATGGGCGAGCAAACCAAATTGCAAGGTCATACCTTGAAAAATTAGCGTTTTTCACTTTTGGGGGGATGGGGGTACGATATCCAAAAAGTGAAATATTTTTTTACATACAAAATTTTGTGTCTGGCCGAAAAACACTGGTCTGAAATCAAACGAGTTAACGATAAAATGAGACAAACTTGTACTGTCCCGGGACTACGAGAGTTTTTATTCCAAATATGAAGTCTAGCTCTTATAGTCTCTGATATCTGCGTGTTCATACAGACAGACAAATAGACAGACAGACAGACGGACATGGCTAGATCGACTCGGCTGTTGATACTTATCAAGAATATATATACTTTATATGGTCGGAGAAGCTTCCTTATGCCTGTTACATACTTTTGTACAGAACCATTATACCCTTTTACCCGTTTTTAATGGGTACAGGGTATAATTATGGACATAATCACTTATCAGCGGCATGGTTGTCTTTCCATCCATCCATCTATCTATGTGAACACGGGACTTTACAGACTATGAGTTAGAGACTGTAATCAAATTCATTTGCTACGCGAAAAAAACGATAAGTATAATTGAGTTTGTCAGCGCATTTTAAAACTGCTTGGTGGCGCAAGTATTAGAGTGCTGGGCTGACAAACGGGAGAGCACGGTTCAATTCCAAGCCGCGGCTTATTGCTTTTTATTTTTCTTTCTAATTATTTTTTTCAAATATATATCAAATAGCTTGAATTCAATAATTTAAAAGAAAAATTTAAATTCATAAGATACCAATTCTTAGAGCAAAAAAATAAATGCCACGCTATAAAACGATTTTTTACTACTATATAAATTTTAGTGGTGCAGTTGGTGGCAGTGTGAAAATTGTCTAAAGGTTCGAAAAGAGTATAAAATCTATGGCACGCCGAAGATAATCCTTTCCCACTTGTTTTCTTTTTCTTTTTACACCCTGAACCCATTAAAAATGGGTAAAAAGGGTATTATGGTTTTGCATCTCCGACCATATAAAGTATATATATTCTTGATCAGTATCAACAGCCGAGTCGATCTAGCCATGTCCGTCTGTCTGTATGAACACGCGGATATCAGAGACTACAAGAGCTAGAGACTTCATATTTGGAATATAAGTTCTCGTAATCCCGGGACAGATCAAGTTTATTTCATTTTGTCGATAACTCGCACCGTTTAAAAGTTATCGATTTCAGACTACCATTTTTGGTACATAACTCCAAAGTTCTAAGAGCTAGAGGCCCCAAATTTGGCATGTATAATCTCGAATAGCATACACACGAACCAAATATTTCTCTTTTTGGACGCATCTTTGAAGGTACGACCCTGCAATTTGGTTTGGTCACACATATTAGTGACAATTGCTTGCCCCAGAAATTTCAATAAGATCGGACAATAAACACAGAAGTTATTTAAGATTTAACTTTACATTGAGTGGGGCTCAGCGAAAAAGCAAGCTAACTGCTTAAACTGCTTATACTGCTTGTACTGTAGCATGTGTGTGTTTAGATTAGTATGAATGATTGTAAGGACTGGGTTCAGGGTATCTCGTAGTCGGGCACTCCCGACTAGAGCACTCTTACTTGTTCTACCTTTATTTGTCTCTTCAAAATGTTTTTCATCTAATTGATTAAATTATCTGTATTTTTAAGTGGGTTTGTTGATTTTTAACGTACTAATGGTGATTGTCAGTAATCGGTATCAATTTCGAATTCTGTACTTTTGACATTTATTTTGTCTATTTGGTTTGTCTTATTTAATTGTGTGTTATATTCTGGGGTTCATGCGTACATGAAAATATCTGCTGGTGTTCTACCTGATGTGTTGTGTTTAGTTTTATCGTTATAAGTGTAAAGTATTATTTCGCACCTAGTTAATTTATTTTCTGGATCTGAATCACTATTTATAATTCTTAGCTTTTCGTTAACTGTTTTATGGAATCTTCAACGTCAGAGATGCCATTTTTAATTTTTGTGATATTTATATCAACTCCTTCCGATTTAAACCATATTTGTAATGCAGAACACATAAACGCTGAGTCTATCTGCTTTTATTTCTTTTGGTTTTCCTATTACATTAAAATTTTTAAGTAATGGTTTTTTGGCTTCTAACCAATCTCTACCTTTGACTTCGATTAGGGAGGCGAATTTAGAATATATGTCTATGTGATTGCTTAATGTTATACTTGCATAGCATATTGGCTTATTATTTTGCGATAATACTGCACCTAAAGCAATATTACTTACAACAGTAGTTAGCGAAAATGGTTTTTTCAAAATTGGGATGGATTAGTATCGGATCTGATGTAATGAGTAGTTTTAACTTCTCAATGGTTGCACTCTCTTTCAGTTTTAGTGTCATTGTATTCACAATGTGCGCGAAGCTTGGTATAAATTTTCTATAGTAACCTCAAAGTGCTAAAAATGAATTGATTTCTTAGGTTGTTTTTGGTATTGGGCAATTTTTTATTGCGCTAACTTTTAGCGGATTTGATTTTATACCCTCAGTTTCCTTTTTCATAAATTCACATTTATCCAACTGTAATTTTAAACTAGCTTCCCTGAGTTTCGTGAAAACTCATTTTAGGGACAATATGTGTTCTTCCAATGAAGTGGAATGCACTATTATGTCATCCATGTAGACCAGACAATCCTTATAGATTAAATCTTTTAAAAAGTTGTTCATATAAGGTTGAAAAGTTGCAGGATCGTTTTTGAGTCAAAAAAGCGATCATTGGGATTGAATCAGAATACATTTGAATCTAATGAAAGCTGTTTGCTAGGTCAATGGTAGAAAGAATGGACATTTTCCAAGATCATCCATTATTGGGATATCATCTATTGTGATTTCATTTAAGTTTCCTGATGCGTCACTTTTCTTTGGTACGATCCAAATTGGTAAGCAGTAAGGAGACTTTGATTTTCGGATTATTCCCTGTTTTACCATTTCTTTTATTTGTGTTTCAACCTTTTTGTCACATGCTTGTGAATATTTATGTCGTTTATAAATAGGAGTTCAGTTTGTACCTGTGAATGTCAAATTTTCACTTTCTCTGTACTGTATGTCACTAAACTTAAATAGGATTTTAGTTAATTTGTTTTCTTCATCGTTAAGATGTTCTAATCTAAATTAATTATTTTCTTGAAGCTCGTTTTCGATTGCAAAGTTAAAAGGCGTATCTTCAGTAAAAGGTGGGTCAAGTCAATCTCAATATATGTGTTAATTATGTGAGGTGTATCAAGGCAATAATCAATTGCGCTCTTGTCCTTTATGAATTTTTCATGATAAACGGGTAATCGTTTACTGTTACGATTCCATCTTTATAATTTATTGTTGCTTGGCAAGCTTCAAGACAATCCCTGCCTTATAATACATCGTAATTTTCTGAGAATTCGTGTATGTAAAAGGTTTGATGTGACGGTTGGTTTAAACAAATGTTTCCATTTATTGTTTGAACTTTTATTTGGTATGTTTTAATTGGAAAGATGCTCCTCATTCATGATAAATCGAATGAAGGGTTTTCTTTTGTTTCGGAGTCCGAGGCTGCTTGATGAAAATATTCGCTTGTATTCATTTTGGTTTGACCGCTTTCCTTCGCGTTGTCTTTTGACAGTAGTAGGAGTTTTATTTTATTGGTAATTCGTTTGACTTTGGTTTCTACCCTGTTTGAGATTTTGTCTGAATTCCTGGAGTAATTGTTGGTTGTCTTGGTTTGGGTTTGTGAATAGGAATGATTGTTAGTATATGCTGGACCTGCCACTGGGTAGTAATTTTGATTTACATTCCCCCTAATCCTGCGAGAATCATTATTTCTGGATGAATTGTTGATTTTGTTTGGTTTAGTACGATCGGAAAGATTGTTTTCATATAATCCTTTTCTTTGAGTAACTTGTTTTAATTTTGATACTGTTGTAATGTCATATCTAGCAAGAGTCATGAATATTCTGTCAGGTAATTTTCTTGTAATTACACCTTTGATGATGTTGTTCATAGTATTTGTGTACAAGATTGTGTTCGAAGGTATTCCTTCTAATATTAACCTTTTTGAAATTACAAATGACTTATATTCTAAGTCTTCAACAATCTTACGGATACTTCCGTTAAAATTAGTGTTGTACAATCTGCGGACTAGATCTTCAAATGGGGTCTGCGTCTTGAATTCTTTGATAAGGGCGTTCCTTAATTCTTCCCAGGTTGTAGCTGCTGTTAGTTGTGCGACGCGTTGCGCTGCTCCAGTCGTCTGTAGCTCCATTGATCCACAGAGTACGCTGTGTTGTCTGATATCAGTGGTTGGATATAACTGCATTATATAATCCATCCTTCTCACCAATGCTGTTAGTTGTTCCGTTTCTCCATCGAAGACGGGCACTTGTTTTATGTTCCCCAAAGCTTGTTTAAGATGTCGCTCGGATTTTAGCATTATTTGAGATTTTTCATTTTTTATTTATACTCTTTTCGAAGAAAATAGTATATTAAGTTTGTGCTGCAGTGTGTAACGCATAGAAGAAAGCTTTGGAGAACCCCAAACGTTACTGCAAGTATGCTTAGAATGAAAAAACAAATTGATCTAGCCATGTCCGTCCGTCTGTATGTTTGCAAACTATGTATGTAGGCAAAATAGTCCCTCAGGTATTGAGCTATCGCGATGCAACTTTGCACAGACACTTATTATTCAAAGGGACAGCACATTGGCCGGAGCCGGCCGGATCTGACCACTATATCTTATAGCTGCCATATAACTCTTAGTCGGTTTTGGCCATAAATCCGAATCAAGCGCTTTTAATTCTCTTGTACACTGGAACATCCTTATAACTCATCAATGGGTAAAATCGCAAAACGATTGAGTCACAAATAGCGAAGATATGCGTCATTGAATATTTTGAAAGAACAGGTGCATTCGAGCAAGCAAAGTCAAGCGCAAATAAGTTTTTAACAGTCTGACTTAAAACGATTTTGTCATCGATCATCAAAACGGTTTGTGGCGTAAGGGGTAAAGTGATGCGCTCTAAAAAGTGAAACATTTTTTACATGTGTATGCTATTCGAGATTATATATGCAAAATTTGGTGCCTTTAGCTCCTATAACTTTTAAGTTATATCCCAAAAAAGCTAGTTTGAAATCGAAATTTATCGATCACTTTTGAAAGGGACGAGTTATCGATAAAATTAAATAAACTTGATCTGTCCCGGGACTACGTGAAATTATATTCCAAATATGAAGTCTTTAGCTCTTATAGTCTCTGATTTCCGCGTGTTCATACAGACAGACGGACAGACAGACAGACGGACAAGGCTAAATCGACTCGCCTGTTGATACTGATCAAGAATATATATACTTTATATAGTCGGAGATGCTTCCTTATACCTGTTACATACTTTTGCACAAAACCATAATTCCCTTTTTACCCATTTTTAATGGGTTCAGGGTATAAAAACAAAACAAGTAAGTTTTTAACAGTCTGCTCTTCAAGCGATTTTGTCAGCAATCATCAGAACGGCTTGTCGCATAAAGGATAAAGTGACGCGCTGAGATAGAGTCTCTTAAGATCGGTAAGAAATATTTTGGGCCACGCCCCCTCCCTCACCCAAAAATTGCGAAAATGCATATCTTCCACAGTTTTAGAGCTAAAATCACCAAGTTTGGAAAATAGACTTCTGGTCACCCCCTCTTAAGATCGACCACGCCCCCTCCTGTCCTCAAAATCTTGGAAGGCTGATTTCGGGTCACTCATACACCAGCAAAAATGTTCTATTCACTTGCTTTCAGCTGTTCTTAAAATTGTATCAGAGTATTACGCAGTCGGCTTCGCCCGGCTGCAACTTGTTTTATTTTATTTTTTTTTTTAATCTGTTTTTGTTTGATTATATTTGGCCCAGGATATATGTAATCATTTAGTGGTCACAAAAAAAAACAGGGTTTATTTGTTTTCTGATAAGATTTATAATTCAACATAGGATTTAAATTATCCTTTTATGATTAAAAATCACTTTACGCACGTATTGATCTTTAGCGGATGTGTATTATTAGTGTTTAGTGTTTAAATTCAACTTGTATTTTGGGCTTTTAAGAGATTCAGATTTCTGCTCTTATGTATGTACAGAGATCTGACGGAGATCTCTTGCAATTATGACGAAAGATTTGGGGTGACTTCCATCAGCCTGAATTTATGCCACGTCGACAGAATTGACCATTTGGTAGAAATATCGATTCAAACGTATGTTTACAGTAACTATGAATTGTTATATTCCTTAGTGGTATCTTATTACATGATAACATATGATATTAGGTACAAAAGATATGTGGGTGCGAATATATAAGAGGTATTAGGTGCAATACATATATATGTCACTATATAGCTGGTAAAACGTACAACTTAAAACTCACGCAATGACCTCCGCCGGCTGTTTTGCACCATGGAAAAAGATGGCACTAAGCATCCTCAACAGCATTAAATAATGTGTTTCCAAAAGCAAAATATTTTTTACATTATTCAGCTCAGCTAGAATCAGTATAATGAGGACAAAAAATTTCATATATCGATACAAGGATTATTAAAAACAAAGAAAAGAACTTCAGTTTTCAAACCAAAAAACATTTCCCAAAAATGGTTACTCTGGTTGCTAATAATGGTGTTGAGATTCTAAAAATATCAAATTCAATAATAATTGCTGTGAACAAAATATTTTCTTGTATTGCAGAACCTTGTTCCTAGTTTTAAGCTTGGAGTGACGACTGATAAGCTGTTGCTGTTGAGCTGCTGCCTTTTTATTAGAATGTGTTATCGCCAGGTGAGTTGTCTATCCATGGTTAATCCAAGTTATTTTACTCACAGTACGAAATGGGTGTGCTGTATAGGGTGACTGCCGTGCAGTTTCCTCTTCTTCTGGTGAACGTAGTATGGGAGGATATGTCCACATTAACAATAATATTCTTGCTGGTCAACAACCCGGCAAAAGAGTCAAGCTGCTTTTTAATGATGATAGATGCTTAAAAAAGCTTTTAGCAATTGCAAGTCTCTGATCATTGACGACTGACAGATCAGCAGTATATACCCTTTGGAGTATTTTGGACAAAAACTGCCAATATGCTTATGGGGAGATAGAACGCTAGCTGATTGTCAGGCTGCCAATTTCTTTCAACACTTCCCATGTGCCTATCTCAGGAATATGTAAGTCCATCTGACAGGGGATGTCCAGAAATTGCTTGAATACTATCACTTCCTTGGTGCTGCACTTATCAAAAGGCGAAAAGTGCAGTATAAATGTTCCGCAAATCCCAGAAAGATTTAAAACAGGGTCTAGGGTTTTTGTTGGTCTTTCCATAAATGATGTCTCATTCCAAAATTCGTGATAAGGATCACCTGGTTCAGCTTCCTCCAAGTAAGTGTCTAGAGCTTGCCTTCGAAGCATCAAGAGAGTTTCCTTTAAGTTTTTAACGGCTCTGTTAGGCGCACCTGTGTCCCTCATGGTCCAGACCCTTCTTAGACGTCGTTTTTAAACCATTTGTTGAGCCACTTTGTGCGACCACAGATGGATATCTCTCTTTAAGGTGCTCGTAGAGGGTCTTAGTGCAGAAGTCGCTACACTGGCAGCCTCGTGAATTTTCCTATTTAGCCATTCAACCACTTCATCTATATCCATGCTAGACTTTAATTCCACGTTGGGGTCAACATACTGCTGTAACCAAGAATGGTACAGGCTTATGTTGGTGTTGTTACGGAACATACTCCTCCACATGGATTTTGTGGCCGTTTTGATGGCAAAGTCCAACACATCATGGAAGTTTGTTGATAACTGCTGGCCAGTAAAGATTATTTGCGCGAACACAAAGATATAAATTTCTCACCTTATGATTATATATTATCTTATGATTATCTACTCAAGTTTTTGGCATCAATGAGGTATCTTGGACCAAGGCTATCAAGTATATGTTGAAATATATAGGAGGTGAATCTGTTACAAGGAGGAATGTAAGTAGCTGCCAATACCAGATCACCAGTAGGACACAACATTTTTATGCTTGCGCATTTTACCCATTGCTCCTTTGAAGATGGAAGCTCTACGAACTTAAGGCAACTTTTCACAAGCACAGCTGCATCTCCTCGAGCTCTTCCACTAGGATAGTTAGCGTATAAAAGCTCATAGTCATTAATATTGAAGTAAGAATTTCTGTCAAAATATGTTTCAGAGACAATAAGAACATCAATGTGGTTTGTTTTAATGTATTGTTGAACTTCAGACTTGCTTTTACTCAGGCCGTTAGCATTTTGTAGGTCTGCGTCGTAGACTTACTTGCATACCCTGTTGATAAGGGTGGTGAGGGAAATAAGTACATTTGTAATTGCTGAATATTGAGCTATCATTTGATCTATTATGGCTTGGTATCCTTGGTGTGAAGTGTCAAGACTTGGTTTGACATTGGGATCATAGAATCTCTTGACTTTCTGGTAAACTTTGTAGACCTAGTAAAATGCGACGTGGTTTCCAGCACATTTCGCTGGCTCGTTCCTGGCCTTCGTACATTCCAAGGGGCTATGATTTTCACCGCATTTAACACACTTGGATGGCAGGCAGCAGTAACGTTTGGTGTGACCAAAACCCTGGCAACAATACCACTGGAGTAGGTCATCCAATACTGTTGGTAGCTGAACGCTGACAATCTGGAAAGACGCTTGCAGTGGTTTCTGGATCAATAGTATCATCCGTATCCTGAATACCATCTTCTTAAGGCGTCGGCCAACATAGCAAAGCGATTTTCATTAATCTTGAGAGAGGGCTGAGAGTTGACAATGCTTCTTGTACGAAAAGGTACGGCTGGTTTGCGCTTCAACTCCCATTTCACAGTATGGTCAGATTTATCATCACTATTCTGAATATTAACCAAGTTGTTTGTAAAATAATGTTGCTTTTTTATCTGGATCAGCCGTTTGCCATCCCACTTTGGAATGTGATTTCATACCGTCGCTGTCGTGACACATGGCAAAGGCAACAGTTGCCATCAACAGATATACAATGCCAAAGGCGGACCACAACTTCCTGTAGCCCCGCTCACAAAATATTACACGCGCTTACGAAAGCAAAAAAACAAAAACGAATGCAAAAGACGTGGTCTACTCTAAACAGTCAGTAAATTATATTAAGTGCCGACATAAATGCATATTTGTATTTGGAAAGAAATCAGGTTTGATAAGTTGAATTGAGATGGCTTTATGATCACCAATATTCCCGACATGGGCGCAATGTTGTAGATTTATGCAGCAGTTAAACTGCGGTGAGCTGTTTTTGGCTTGATAGCATGAATGTGCTGTCGGAACCTCTCAATGAACCGGTGTTGAGAATAAGGAATCGCGCAATTTTCCTGTGTGAAAATTGCATTGGGAAGAAGTAGAGCTGTTTCAAAAAGCATACGTTGCGCGAAGAAAAATTAGAGACCTGCGCAGAATCTCAGGCCAAGGAAGGACCGAGTTACACATTAGTGATGACTACAGTGTGCTGTGCACACTACGAGTCCATTTGACTGTGGGTGATACGCTGTAGATATAATCTATTGAGCCCTTATCATCCTTGATAATTCCGAACAAAGTGTGTGTCAATGTAGTCGACTGTGCTACGTTTGTACCGATGGATTTTAGCACGCTGACATGGAACGCATTGTCGTTACCAAGCTGATTAGTCTGATCATATTTTGGCTGATCGTATGTGCTTCCAGTATGTGGTTAAAACAAGTGGGAAAGGATTATCTTCGGCGTGCCGAAGATTTTATACTCTTTTCGAACCATTAGGCAACTTTCACTCTGCCAACTGCACCACTGAAATTTCAATAGTTGTAAAAAATCGTTTTATCGCGTGGCATTTATTTTTTTGCTTCAGAATTGGTATCATATGCATTGAAATTTTTCTTTTAAATTATTGAATTCAAGCTATTTGATATATATTTGAAAAAACCAATTAGAAACAAGTGAGAACGTTGCAGTCGGGCGGAGCCGACTGCGTAATACTCTGATACCATTTTAAGAACAGCTGAAAGCAAGTGAACAGAAAATTTTTGCTGGTGTTTGGGTGACCCGAAATCGGCATTCCAAGTTTTTGGGAACGGGAGGGGCATGGTCGATCTTAAGAGGGGGTGACCAGAAGTCTATCTACCAATTTTGGTGACTCTAGCTCTAAAACTGTGGAAGATATAAGCTTTCGCGATTTTTGGGGGCGGGAAGGGGCGTGGCCCCAAAAAATTTGGCCGATCTTTAGAGGGAGTGACAAGAAGTCTATTTTACAAATTTCTTGACTCTAGCTCTAAAACTGTGGAAGATATACATTTTCGCGATTTTTGGGGGCGGGAGGGGGCGTGGCCCCAAATTTTTTTTACCGATATTTAGAGGGGCTGACCAGAATTCTATCTTCCAAGTTTAATGACTCTAGCTCTGAAACTGCGGAAGATATAAATTTTCGCAATTTTTGGGGGCGGGAGGGGGCGGGGCCCCAAAATTTTTTGCCGATCCTTAGGGGGGCTGACAATAAGTCTATCCTCCAATTTTGGTGACTCTAGCTCTGAAACTGTGGAAGATATAAATTTTCGCGATTTTTGGGGGCGGGAGGGGGCGGGGCCCCAAAATTTTAAGCGATCTTTAGGGGGAGTGACAAGAAGTCTATTTTACAAATTTCTTGACTCTAGCTCTAAAACTGTGGAAGATATACATTTTCGCGATCTTTGGGGGCGGGAGGGGGCGTGGCCCCAATTTTTTTTTTACCGATATTTAGAGGGGCTGACCAGAATTCTATCTTCCAAGTTTAATGACTCTAGCTCTGAAACTGTGGAAGATATAAATTTTCGCGATTTTTGGGGGCGGGAGGGGGCGGGGCCCCAAAATTTTTTGCCGATATTTAGGGGGCTGACAATAAGTCTATCCTCCAATTTTGGTGACTCTAGCTCTAAAACTGTGGAAGATATAAATTTTCGCGATTTTTGGGGGCGGGAGGGGGCGTGGCCCCAAAATTTTTTGCCGATATTTAGGGGGGCTGACAATAAGTCTATCCTCCAATTTTGGTGGCCCTAGCTCTTAAACTGTGCGAGATATAGGCTTCCGTGTTTCGTGGGGGCGGGGTGGCTGGGGGGCGTTCTAGTGGGCGTGGCCGGAAAATCCAGGACGCAATCTTTTGGGCTGGTCAGCCCTAGTCTAAATTCCAAATTTGGGGACTCTAGCTTCAAAATTGCGGGAAATATACACGTGTTATCGAATTGTGCATTGATGTATATCGATTTTCGCGATTACGGGGGCGGGAGTGGGCGTGGTCGAAATTTTGTTTCTGTAATCTGTAGAGGACGTCACCAGTAATATATATTCCAAATATGGTGACTTTAGCTCTAAAACTGCGGGAGATATAAGCATTTCAAATTAATTTTGGAGGGGGGCTGGTGGGCGTAATAATGGGCGTGGCCGATTAACCTAGGATCCAATTTTTTCGGGAGGTCACCAGCAATATACCTACCAAATTTGATTACTCTAGCTTCAAAATTGTGGGAGTTATTCACGTTTAATCGATTTGTGATTTGAGGTGTATCGACATGTTATCGATTTGCCAGCCTCCCAGTGGCGTGGCATAAATTTGGAATAAACTTGATCTGAAGCAGATAGCTATAATCATAACGTAAAAGATTTCAAGAGTCTATCTAATATCGTTTCGGAAATACGCGCGTTCATCCAGACAGACAGACGGACAGACGGACGGCCTGACGGACATTCGACAAAACCAATATACTATGAGTACCTTCGGTATCAGAGTATAAAAAATAAAAAGCAATATGTCGCGGCTGGGAATTGAGCTGTGTCTCCCCGTTTGTCAGTGCAGCACTCTAATACCTACGCCACCAAGCAGTTTTGAAATGCGCTGACAAACTCAATTATCTGATCTTTTTTTTTCGCGTTGTACAGTTTTTGTTCTAAGATATTGATAGCAAATGAATTTGATTACAGAGGTTTTCTGTTTGAAAGGAAGAATAAGAAAAAATGAAAATAATTATTGTTCGCCGCTAGGAATCGAACCTGTACCTTTCGTTTTACAGGGCGCCACTTTATCCCTTACGCCACAAGCAGTTTTGATGATCGATGACAAAATCGCTTGAAGAGCAGACTGTCAAAAGCTTACTTGCGCTTGACTTTGTTTGCTCATATGCACCTGTTTTTGCAAAATATTTAATGACGCATATCTTCGCTTTTTATGACTCAATCGTTTTGCAATCTTACCCATTGATGAGTGAAAATGATGTTCAAGTGTACAAGGAAATTTAAGACAATTGCTTCGAAAACATCGGATTTATTGTGAAAACCGACTTAGAGTTGTATGGCAGCTATAAGATATAGTAGTCCGATCCGGCCGGCACCGACCAATGTGCTATTTCTTTAAATAATAAGTATCTGTACAAAGTTTTATCGCGATAGCTTTGAAAACATGGGATTTATGACCAAAACCGACATCAAGTTGTATAACAGCTATAGGATATAGTGGTCCGATCCGGCCGGCTCCGACCAATGTGCTGTCCCCTTGAATAATAAGTGTCTGTGCAAAGTTGCATCGCGATAGCTCAAAAACTGAGGAACTAGTTTGCATACATACAGACAGACAGATAGACGGACATGGCTAGATCAATTAGATCAATTTAGATCAGTAACTTTTGGGGGTCTCAAACGCCTCCTTCTATGCGTTACAAACTTCAGCACAAACTTAATATACTATTTTCTTCGAAGAGTATAAACATTATATTCTGTTGAGCTGTTTGTGGGAGAAAAATGATACAGGCCGACAAGCTTTATTTTTATAACTGCTCAAGAGAATCGATCATTGTTGATACTGAAGCGTCTTTTTTACCACTAGCAAACCTGAAGGTGCAAAGAATGATACTTGCGTTTCATCAGCCTCTGCTGTCCACTTGTCTTTCGATTGACATTCTTTGTTGCACCTTTTAAAAACTCAGGCAACGAAACATGTGCTCCTGCTGCACAAGGAATCAAATGACTTGCATGCAGCAGATAAATTAGTTCTTGCATTTTGAGGATTGACAGATAGGATTATTTACAGTGAATCAGAAAAGTATTTGTAGCTAAGCATATGGAGCAGAAACCCAAGTATTTCACCATTTTAGAACTTTTTTTAAATTTTATCTTACTGCATTCGTAAAATTATGTTTACAATAGGCAATGCAAAGAAAAAATTTGAAAATGTCTACAGTTATCAAAATAGAGTAACAAAACTTAAAGTATCGCCTATTTTCATATGACAAAACTATTCGTTTCAGCAGTTGCCTTTTCCGTTATCCTAACTTGTAGACATTGCCCATGTTTGTATAATGAAGCTATGCAAGAGTATGTAACAGGCATATGGAAGCATCTCCGACCATATAAAGTATATGAATTCTTGATCAGTATCAAAAGCAGAGTTGATTGAGTCGTGTCCGTCTGTCTGTCTGTCCGTCTTTCTGTATGAACACGCGGATATCAGAGACTATAAGAGCTAGAGACTTCATATTTGGAATATAAGTTCTCGTAGTCCCGGAACAGTTCAAGTTTTTTCATTTTATCTCGTTCAAAAGTTATCGATAAATTTATATTTCAGACTAGCGTTTTTGGAAAATAACTTAAAAGTTATAAAAGCTAGAGGCACAAAACTTGGCATGTATAATCTCGAAAGGCATACACATGCAACAAATATTTCTTTTGCTACTTATACTGCTTGCTTGCATGTATGTACACTGATAGGTTAGTATGAATGGATGTAAGGACTGGGTTCTGGGAATATCCTAGTCGGGCACTCCCGACTAGAGCAGTCATATCAATGCACATCCATACTAACACAAACATACTGCAAGCAGTTTAAGCAGGCTAACTTCTTCGCAAGGCCTCACACTATGGAAAGGTAAATCTTAAGTAACTTTTGTATTTAGTGTCCGATCCTTGTGAAATTTTTAGGACATCAAATTGGCTATAAAATGGGCCATCAAAACAAATTGTCAAAGCCCCATACCCTGCATAATTAGCGTTTTTCACTTTTTGGGGGTTGGGGTTACGGTGAAATATTTGTAAAATGTGTTTGGTACCTCTAGCTCTAATAACTTTCAAGTATTGTCCAAAAACACTGGTCTGAAATCTAAATGTAATAAATAAATATTTACAGACAGACAAACAGACGGACATCGCTAGATCGACTCGGCTGTTGATACTGATAAATAATATACATATATACGTTATATGGTCGGAGATGCTTGTTTATGCCTGTTACATACTTTTGCACAACTTCATTATACAATTTTTACCCATTTTTAATGGGTTCAGGGTATATAAAATGAATTAAGACCGCGTTTAATGAAACATGGGAATTTCTTTAAGTTTGTTAGCTTCCTGTTAATATACGAATACACAAAATCAAGGGAGTTCGAGCTATTGTTAATAAGTGGAGGATCAACCGCACATTAAAAAAAAACAAGTAAGAGTGCTCTAGTCGGGAGTGCCCGACTACGAGATACCCTGAACCCAGTCCTTACAATCATTCTTACTAATCTAAACACACACATGCTGCAGTACCAGCAGTGCGAGCAGTGCAAGCAGTCTAAGCAGTAAGTTTGATTCTTTACTGAGCTCCACACAATGGAAAGTTAAATCCCTAAAAACGTCTGTGTTTATCACCCGATCTTATTGAAATTTTTTGGGCACAGACTTGGCAATAAAATGTGTGACTAAACCAAATTTCAAGGTTATAACTTCAAAAATGCGTTTTTTGAACTTTTGGGGGGATTGGGGGGTGGTATCCAAAAAGTGAAATATTTGTTACATAGGTATGTCATTCGAGATTATACATGCCAAATTTGGGGCCTCTAGCTCATAAGCTTTTGAAGTTATGACCCAAAAACTCAGGTCTGAAATCGAAATTTATCGATAAAATTTAATAAACTTGATCTGTCCCGGGACTACGAGAACTTATATTCCAAATATGAAGTCTCCAGCTCTTGTAGTCTCTGATATCCGCGTGTTCATACAGACAGACGGACGGACGGACGGACGGACAGACAGACAGACGGACATGGCTAGATCGACTCGACTGTTGATACTGATCAAGAATATATATACTTTATATGGTCAGAGATGCTTCCTTATGCCTGTTACATACTTTTGCACAAAACCATAATACCCTTTTTACCCATTTTTAATGGGTTCAGGGTATAAAAAGTATTAAATTAATAATCAGTCGCCGCCGAGACTCGAACTTGCGAAACTTGCGTTCGTTAGCGCAGCTCTTTACGCCTTACGCCACAAACCGACAAAATCCCTTGAAGAGCAGACTGTCAAAAGCTTACTTGCGCTTGGGTTTGTTTGCTCATATGCACCTGTTTTTTCAAAATATTTAATGGCGCATATCTTCGCTATTTCTATTTCTTAGCGATGCAGACTTTTTAGTTTTCCAAACTGTCTTCATAGAAATTATCAGTCCCAGTAACCTAACAAAGGTAATGAAATCTACTAAAATCCTAACAGACATCCAAAAATATGCAGAATTTAAAGAATTCGCCAGTAAAACTCATAATGAATTATTACACCCAGGTATAGAAAAACTCACCTCGTTATTTAAAGAAAAGTACTATTACCCAGAATACCAAAACTTAACTCAAAACATTATTAATGTCTGACAATCTTGCAATATTGCTAAAACAGAACATAGAGACACAAAGTTAGCATTGGAATTAACTCCAAAAACGTTCAATCCTATAGAAAATAATGTTATAGACTTTAAATGGTAGATAATAAACAATTTTTATCGTGCATAGACATATCTTCTGAATTCGCCTCCCTAATCGAAGTCAAAGGCAGAGATTCGTTAGAAGCCAAAAGAGTATTACTTAAAATCTATAATGAAATGGGAAATGATATAAATATCACAATTCGATTCGAAATAATACTTTATACTTATAACCATAAAACTAAACACAACACAACAGATAGAACACCAGTAGATACTTTCATATACGCAGGAACCCCAGAATATCACACACTATTAAATAAAACAAACCAAATAGACAAACTAAATGAAAAACGTACAGAATTCGAAATTGATACCGAATACAGACAATCACCATTGGTACGTTCATAATCAACAAAAACCTTTTAAAACAAATGGGAATGGATTATCTTCGGCGTGCCGAAGATTTTATACTCTTTTCGAACCTTTAGGCAATTTTCACTCTGCCAGCTGCACCACTGAAATTTGAAAAGTAGTACAAAATCATTTTATTGCGTGGCATTTATTTTTTATACCCTGAACCCATTAAAATTGGGTAAAAAGGGTATAATGGTTTTGTGCAAATGTATGTAACAGGCATAAGGAAGCATCTCCGACCATATAAAGTATATATATTATTGATCAGTATCAACAGTCGAGTCGATCTAGCCATGTCCGTCTGTCTGTCCGTCTGTCCGTCTGTATGAAAAACACAGATATCAGAGACTACAAGAGCTAGAGACTTCATATTTGGAACATAAGTTCTCCTAATCCCGGGACAGATCAAGTTTATTTCATTTGATCGATAACTCGTCGCATTCAAAAGTTATCGATAAATTTTGATTTTAGACTAGCGTTTTTGGGACATAACTTCAAAGTTATAAGAGCTAGAGACCCCAAATTTGGCATGTATAATCTCGAATAGCATACACATGTAACAAATATTTCACTTTTTGGATACCACCCCCCAAACCCCCCAAAAGTTAAAAAACGCATTTTGAAGGTACGACCTTGCAATTTGGTTTGGTAACACATATTATCGACAATTGCTTGCCCCAAAAATTTCAATAAGATCGGACAATAAACACAGAAGTTATTTAAGATTTAACTTTCCATTGTGTGGGGCTCAGCGAAAGAGCAAGCTAACTGCTTAAACCGCTTGCACTGCTTGTACTGCTTGTACTGCAGCATGTGTGTTCTTAGAGTAGTACGAATGATTGTAAGGACTGGGTTCAGGGTATCTCCTAGTCGGGCACTCCCGACTAGAGCACTCTTACTTGTTTCTTATTCTGCTTTTAAAATATATCGAGATTATACATGCCAAATTTGGGGTCTCTAGCTCTTATAACTTTGAAGTTATGTCCCAAAAACGCTAGTCTAAAATCAAAATTTATCGATAACTTTTGAATGCGACGAGTTATCGATCAAATGAAATAAACTTGATCTGTCCCGGTATTAGGAGAACTTATGTTTCAAATATGAAGTCTCTAGCTCTTGTAGTCTCTGATATCTGTGTGTTCATACAGACGGACAGACAGACGGACATGGCTAGATCGACTCGGCTGTTGATACTGATCAATAATATATATACTTTATATGGTCGGAGATGCTTCCTTCCTGTTACATACATTTGCACAAAACCATAATACCCTTTTTACCCATTTTTAATGGGTTCAGGGTATAAAAATAGTATATTAAGTTTGTGCTGAAGTTTGTAACGCATAGAAGGAGGCGTATGAGACCCCCAAAAGTTACTGCCAGTATGCTTAGAAAATCAAAACAAATTGATCTAGCCATGTCCGTCTGTCTGTCTGTATGTATGCAAACTAGTCCCTCAGTTTTAGAGCTATCGCGATGCAACTTTGCACAGACACTTATTATTTAAGGGGACAGCACATTGGTCGGAGCCGGCCGGATCGGACCACTATATCCTATAGCTGCCATACAACTTGATGTCGGTTTTGGTCATAAATCCCATGTTTTCAAAGCTATCGCGATAAAACTTTGTACAGAACTTATTATTCAAAGAAACAGCACATTGGTCGGTGCCGGCCCGATCGGACCACTATATCTTAGAGCTGCCATACAACTCGAAGTCGGTTTTGGCCATATATCCAATGTTTTTAAAGCTATCGCGATGAAATTTTGCACAGATACTTATTATTTCAAGAGACATTACATTGGTCGGAGCCGGCCCGATCGGACCACTATTTCTTAATGCTGCCATACAACTCGAAGTCGGTTTTGGCCATACATCCCATGTTTTTAAAGCTATCGCGATGAAATTTTGCACAGATACTTATTATGTCAAGAGACATTACACTATATCACTATATCTTATAGCTGTCATGCAACTGACAATGAATTAAATATTCTTAGAATAAACAAAACAAGTAAGAGTGCTCTAGTCGGGAGTGCCCGACTAGGAGATACCCTGAACCCAGTTCTTACAATCATTCGTACTACTCTAAACACACATATGCTGCAGTACAAGCAGTACAAGCAGTGCAAGCAGTTTAAGCAGTTAGCTTGCTTTTTCGCTGAGCCCCACACAATGGAAAGTTAAATCTTAAATAGCTTCTGTGTTTATTGTCCAATCTTATTAAAATTTTTGGAGCAATCAATTGTCGATAATATGTGTGACCAAACCAAATTGAAAGGTCGTACCTTCAAAAATGCGTTTTTTAACTTTTGTGGGGTTTGGGGGGTGGTATCCAAAAAGTGAAATATTTGTTACATGTGTATGCTATTCGAGATTATACATGCCAAATTTGGGGCATCTAGCTGTTATAACTTTGAAGTTGTGTCCCAAAAACTCTAGTCTGAAATCGAAATTTATCGATAAATTTTAAGCGGTACAAGTTATCGATAAAGTGAAATAAAATTGATCTGCTCCGGGATTAGGAGAACTTATGTTCCAAATATGAAGTCTCTAGCTCTTGTAGTCTCTGATATCTGTGTGTTCATACAAACAGACGGACAGACAGACGGACATGGCTAGATCGACTCGGCTGTTGATACTGATCAATAATATATATACTTTATATGGTCGGAGATGTTTCCTTATGCCTGTTACATACTTTTGCTCAACTTAATTATACCCTTTTTACCCATTTTTAATGGGTTCAGGGTATCATAATGTAACGCGATAAAACGATTTTTTACAGCATACAGAGTGACAGTGTGGCAGAGTGGAAATTGCCTTAAGGTTCGAAAGAAGTATAAGTCTTCGGCACGCCAAAGATAATCCTTCCCCACTTGTTTTTGTTTTTTGTTATTAAAATTTTGTAATTTGTAAAATTGTATATTATATTTAACGAGTTTTCTGCTAACTTTAGTGGCAACTTTTACATAATTATATTCTTACAATTGCATTTGAGTTTATTTGATTTCTGCCGACTCCTAGGAGTATCTATATTTGACGTTAAGTGACAGTCGCTAGCTTGACGCTCATCAATAGAATTTAATTCTCACAACCCCGCATATCGACTATCGCGATGAGTTTGGCCCGAACCAATTCGCAAAATATGTTTATGCCGCTAAATTTAAGACGTGTTTAATTTGAGATAGGGTATATGAATGTGTAATTAAAAAGTACGGCACGTTGGTGGAATCAAGCCTGATCAAAACACCATACCTTATAGCTGCCATACAACTGGAAAATAATTAAATATTTCAAAATAAAAATTTAAATATATTGATACCAATTTTTAGAGCAAAAAAAAAATAATGTGACGATTACTCTGCAGTTGCAGATTGAAAATTGGCTAAAGGTTCGAACAGAGTATAAAATCTTCAGCACGCCGAAGATAATACTTCCCCACTTGTTTTTAAACAGTTTAGGGATGGCATATTACTTTGCAATGCCTCTGTAATTATAAATATCTGACTTCCTAACTTTTTTATGCATAATCCGATTCCTTTCAAATAGAGAGGAAGACTGCAAAGTCAAAGGATAGATTAGTAAGCTTTAGCATTGGTTAAAGTAGGGATATACATCATACCTTGGGCACAGAACTAGGGATGTTGTCAGGCACAGGATAGAAAGAAGATTTTTGACTTAATGTTTATTAAGAAGAAATTCTTAGCGTAAGCGACCGATCTGATATATTTTTAAATACAGATGAAAAAATGTGCTCTAATCGTGGGTACAAGGGTTAGCTATGTTCGATCTGTAAATCTCGATATTGTAAGAATTGTAAAAACCCAATTTTTTAAAAACCCAAATTTTAATGCAGGAAAATCTCAAGTTTTAAAGCTGAAGCATTAAAATAGAACAATTAAATTTTTAACAATTTTGCATTGAAGTTTGTTTCATTTCGTCTTTCTTAATGTAAAATATTTGAAAAACAAAATTTTGTTGCGAAGCCGATAAGTATCGATATTTGACGCTAAGTGGCCGTGGCTAACTTGAAGCACATATTTATTTATCCATATTTACTGAAATGCAATCGAAAATCAACAATGTAATACAACTCCTGTATTGGTAAACGTCTGCATATGTATGTAACATTATTTTAAACATATTTATAATTAATTGTAGTTTATTATCAATCTTTATAATCTCATAATCTATTCAAATTTACTTTTTGTAGATAGATTAAATGAATGTGCACTACGTCTCTAATCAAAGTACATACAAAGAATGTATACATTTAATATTCAGACCTTGTATCCTGGAATTTACAAACTTTTAAATTAAAGTTGATTTGTGACAAATTATTTTGTAAATTTGATTGTGCATACATGTACATATGTCCAAAAGTACATGCTTGTCGCAATGTATGTACATATATAAACTATTTCGGTAAACATTTGTATGTACCTCCATACAAACATATTGATATGAGTCCGTAGTCAACATTTATCAACTATTTATCTACATACATATGTGTTTACTAGTGAACAAATATTTTTGTGCAGGTAAGGTACTCATATACATACATTTGTATAAACATCCATACATACATATGTATGACCATACATACATATGTACATAGGTGCGAAAAATTTCGCTGTGGTAATCATGGACTGACGAATCTTGAACCACTTGGTGAACACCAGTAGTCCGCGACAATTATACTCAATGCTGCTTTCGTATTTAACATTGGGGTGTCCTCTGCAGTACATTTCGCACGTTTTCCGACAGTTCCTTTGTAGATAACAAATCGTGGAACAAATATCAAGTAACAGGTAAAGACAGCGTAATAAACTTATTTAATTTACACAAATTTGCATTTTGTTTATTTTTATGCCCTGTTGTGCAATGCCCTTCAGGCTGCCTGTATGTATTTCGACGCTGTTGAAGCTAGAATCTTGACGCACAAAAGTGTTCGTTGCTAAGCATATAGAGTAGATCTTAGCATTAAAATGGGTAAAAAGGGTATAATGGTTTTGTGCAAAAGTATTTAACAGGCATAAGGAAGCATCTCCGGCCATACCCAGTACATACAGTGGCTCACAGCTTATTTCAGCCAGCACCTTACAAAAAATTTAGGCATGTATAAAATCGAAACTAAAAGACATCAAAATAATTTAAACGCAATTTGTTAGTCTGATGCTTTAACTGATTAAATATGACATAATTTATTTATTTTATAAATATTTTTCTAACATTTTATAATAATTTAAAAACTCAAAAATCAAACAAAAACAAGTGGGATAGGATTATCTTCGGCGTGCCGACGATTCTTTACTCTTTTCGAACCTTTAGGCAATTTTCACGCTGCCAACTGCACCACTGAAATTTCAAAAGTAGTAAAAAATCGTTTTATCGCGTGGCATTTATTTTTTTGCTCTAAGAATTGGTATCAAATGAATTTAAATATTTCTTTTAAATTATTGAATTCAGGCTATTTGATATATATTTGAAAAAAATAATTACAAAAAAATAAAAAGCAATAAGTCGCGGCTGGGATTTGAACCATGTTCTCCCGTTTTTCAGCGCAGCACTCTAATACTTACGCCACCAAGCAGTTTTGAAATGCGCTGACAAACTCGATTATACTGAGCATTTGCTTTGGCGTTGTATGTGTAATGACCAGTCGCCGCTGAGTTTCGTACCCGCGAGCTTTCGTTTGATAGCGCCACTTTACCCCTTACGACACAAGCAGTTTTGATGATCTATGACAAAATCCCTTGAAGAGCAGACTGTCAAAAGCTTTCTTGCGCTTGGGTTTGTTTGCTCATATGCACCTGTTTTTTCAAAATATTTAATGACGCATATCTTCGCTATTTAAGACTCAATTGTTTTGGAATTTTACCCATTGATGAGTTATAAAGATGTTGAAGTGTACAAGGAAATTGAAAGCAATTGCTTTGAAAACATGTGTGGCAGCTATAAGATATAGTGGTCCGTTCCGGCCGGCTCCGACCAATGGCTGTTTCTTTGAATAACAAATATCTGTGCAAAGTTTGATCGCGATAGCTTTGAAAGCATGGGACTTATGACCAAACCCGACTTCAAGTTTTATGGCAGCTATATGATATAGTGGTCCGATCCGGCCGGCTCCGACCAATGTGCTGTCCTTTTGAATAATAAGTGTCTGTGCAAAGTTGCATCGCGATAGCTAAAAAACTGAGGGACTAGTTTGCATACATACAGACAGACGGACATGGTTAGATCAATTTGTTTTGTTTTTCTAAGCATACTGGCAGTAACTTTTAGGGGTCTCAGACGCTTCTTTCTATGCGTTACACACTTCAGCACAAACTTAATATACTATTTTCTTCGAAAAGAGTATAACAATGCCACAGCTTATATCAACCACTTTAGAAATTACATTATTAAAGCTAAGTTTTTGATCGAACAGCAAAATTTAATACTTGATATGATCACCCTTTTGGTCAACCAACATTTTGAGCCTTTTTGGCATGGATTCGACCAACTTTTGAGTCGCTTGTGGCGTAATTTTGACCCATTCGTCAGGCAATGCAGTTTTGAGGTCAGACTTTTTTGAAATTTCGCATGGCCCACAAATTTTTAATAACATTCATGTCTGGTGACTGGGCTGGTGGTTTCATTACATGCTAACAGTTCCAGATTAGCCAGGTCTTCACAATACCCGCCGTATGTGGTTGAAATAAGCTGTGGCATTGTTTTTGGTTGATTTTTTAGTTTTTAATTATTATAAAATGTTGGAAAAATATTTAAAAAATAAATGATGTCATATTTAATAAGTTAAAGCATCAGACTAACAAATTGCGTGTAAATTATTATGAAATTTCTTTAAGCTTAGATTCTATACATGCCCAAATTTTTGTTAAGGGGCTGGTTCAAATAAGCTGTGAACCACTGTATATTCCTGATCAGTATTAGGAGCCGAGTCAATTTTGACATGTCCGTCTGTCTATCTGTGCGTCCGTCCGTCTGTATGAACACGCAGATATCAGAGAATATAATAGCTAGAGACTTGATATTTGGAATATAAGTTCTCGTAGTCCCGGGACAGATCAAGTTTGTTATCTTTTATCAATAGCTCAACCCCTTCAAAAGTTATCGATAAATTTATGTTTCAGACTAGTGTTTTTTGTCCATAACTTGAATGTTGTAAGACCTAAAGCACCAAATTTGGTATGTATAGTCTCGAATAGCATACACATGTACAAAATATGTCATTTGTTGGATACCTTTTAGATACCGTACCCACGTCCCCCCAAAAGTGAAAATTACCCATTTTATAGCCAATGTTATGTCATACAAAAAAATTGATAGGAATGTATGAATGGATGTAAGGACCCGGTTCAGGGTATCTCATAGTTGGGCCCTACCGACTAGAGCACTCTTGTTATACCCTGAATCCATGAAAAACGGGTAACAAGGGTACATTGAAGTTGTGCAAAAGTATGTAACAGGCATAAAGAAGCATCTCCGACCATATAAAATATATATATTCTTGATCAGTAACAACAGCTGAGTCGATTTAGCCATGTCCGTCTGTATGAACACTCGGATATCAGAGACTACAAGAGCTAGAGATTTCATATTTGAAATATAAGTTCTCGTAAGCCCGGGACAGATAACGATTATTTCATTTTATCGATAACTCGTCCCGTTCAAAAGTTAAGTTAATGAGCAGAAATATGTGCCATTATTGACACCAAAATAGGATTTGAGCGTGATCAATTTATGTTTCAACAAGACAGCGACCAAAAACACACTGCTTGGGCAGTACAAATGTGGATTTTATACAACACCAAACTCCATTGAGAAACTATTGTCATATCTTAAGCTAAAATCTAGAGAGCACCTTATATATTCAAAAGTCGTCTTGAAACAGGGGGTGCTGGATGAATGATCAAAAATAAGTCCCGAATATGGCCGTAAATTAGTGGAATCAATGCCAGTACGCTTGGAGGCAACATGTGACAGCAAGGGACACCACACAAAATTATAATTTAAGCAGCATTATTTAAGGTTTCCTAACATATAAGAAAAACGAATACTTTTGTGAGATGAAGTTATGCGTTTTTTTTAGTTTTGTTGCTCTATTTTGATAATTGTTAAAAGTTTTCAATTTTATACTCTTTTCGAAGAAAATAGTATATTCACTTTGTGCTGAAGTTTGTAATGCATCGAAGAAACGTCGGAGACCCCCAAAAGTTACTGCCAGTATGCTTAGAAAGACAAAACAAATTGATGTAGCCATGTCCGTCTGTATGTATGCAAACTAGTCCCTCAGTTTTTGAGCTATCGCGATGCAACTTTGCACAGACACTTATTATTCAAAAGGACAGCACATTGGTCGGAGCCGGCCGGATCGGACCACTATATCATATAGCTGCCATAAAACTTGAAGTCGGGTTTGGTCATAAATCCCATGCTTTCAAAGCTATCGCGATCAAACTTTGCACAGATATTTATTATTCAAAGAAACAGCCATTGATCGGAGCCGGCCGGAACGGACCACTGCCATACAGCTGCCATACAACTCAAAGTCGAATTTGGCCATCTATCCCATGTTTTTTAATTTATCGCGATGAAACTTTGCACTGATAATTATAATTCAAATAGACATCACATTGGTCGGAGCCGGTCGCATCGGATCACTATATCTTATAGCTGCCATACAACTGGCAATAAATTAAATTTTCTTAGAACAAACAAAAAAAAATGTTATGCGATAAAACAATTTTGAACAGCATATTGAATTTCAGTGGTGCAGTTGGCAGAGTGGAAATTGCATAAAAGGTTCGAAAAGAGTATAAAATCTTCGGCACGCCGAAGACAATCCTTCCCCACTTGTTTTTTATACCCTGAACCCATTAAAAATGGGTAAAAAGGGTATTATGGTTTTGTGCAAAAGTATGTAACAGGCATAAGGAAGCATCTCCGACCATATAAAGTATATATATTCTTGATCAGTATCAACAGCCGAGTCGATCTAGCCATGTCCGTCTGTCTGTCCGTCTGACCATCTGTCCGTCTGACCGTCCGTCTGAACACTCGGATATCAGAGACTACAAGAGCTAGAGATTTCATATTTGAAATATAAGTTCTCGTAAGCCCGGGACAGATAACGATTATTTCATTTTATCGATAACTCGTCCCGTTCAAAAGTTAAGTTAATGAGCAGAAATATGTGCCATTATTGACACCAAAATAGGATTTGAGCGTGATCAATTTATGTTTCAACAAGACAGCGACCAAAAACACACTGCTTGGGCAGTACAAATGTGGATTTTATACAACACCAAACTCCATTGAGAAACTATTGTCATATCTTAAGCTAAAATCTAGAGAGCACCTTATATATTCAAAAGTCGTCTTGAAACAGGGGGTGCTGGATGAATGATCAAAAATAAGTCCCGAATATGGCCGTAAATTAGTGGAATCAATGCCAGTACGCTTGGAGGCAACATGTGACAGCAAGGGACACCACACAAAATTATAATTTAAGCAGCATTATCTAAGGTTTCCTAACATATAAGAAAAACGAATACTTTTGTGAGATGAAGTTATGCGTTTTTTTTAGTTTTGTTGCTCTATTTTGATAATTGTTAAAAGTTTTCAATTTTTTACTCTTTTCGAAGAAAATAGTATATTCACTTTGTGCTGAAGTTTGTAATGCATCGAAGAAACGTCGGAGACCCCCAAAAGTTACTGCCAGTATGCTTAGAAAGACAAAACAAATTGATGTAGCCATGTCCGTCTGTATGTATGCAAACTAGTCCCTCAGTTTTTGAGCTATCGCGATGCAACTTTGCACAGACACTTATTATTCAAAAGGACAGCACATTGGTCGGAGCCGGCCGGATCGGACCACTATATCATATAGCTGCCATAAAACTTGAAGTCGGGTTTGGTCATAAATCCCATGCTTTCAAAGCTATCGCGATCAAACTTTGCACAGATATTTATTATTCAAAGAAACAGCCATTGGTCGGAGCCGGCCGGAACGGACCACTGCCATACAGCTGCCATACAACTCAAAGTCGAATTTGGCCATCTATCCCATGTTTTTTAATTTATCGCGATGAAACTTTGCACTGATAATTATAATTCAAATAGACATCACATTGGTCGGAGCCGGTCGCATCGGATCACTATATCTTATAGCTGCCATACAACTGGCAATAAATTAAATTTTCTTAGAACAAACAAAAAAAAATGTTATGCGATAAAACAATTTTGAACAGCATATTGAATTTCAGTGGTGCAGTTGGCAGAGTGGAAATTGCATAAAAGGTTCGAAAAGAGTATAAAATCTTCGGCACGCCGAAGACAATCCTTCCCCACTTGTTTTTTATACCCTGAACCCATTAAAAATGGGTAAAAAGGGTATTATGGTTTTGTGCAAAAGTATGTAACAGGCATAAGGAAGCATCTCCGACCATATAAAGTATATATATTCTTGATCAGTATCAACAGCCGAGTCGATCTAGCCATGTCCGTCTGTCTGTCCGTCTGACCATCTGTCCGTCTGACCGTCCGTCTGAACACTCGGATATCAGAGACTACAAGAGCTAGAGATTTCATATTTGAAATATAAGTTCTCGTAAGCCCGGGACAGATAACGATTATTTCATTTTATCGATAACTCGTCCCGTTCAAAAGTTAAGTTAATGAGCAGAAATATGTGCCATTATTGACACCAAAATAGGATTTGAGCGTGATCAATTTATGTTTCAACAAGACAGCGACCAAAAACACACTGCTTGGGCAGTACAAATGTGGATTTTATACAACACCAAACTCCATTGAGAAACTATTGTCATATCTTAAGCTAAAATCTAGAGAGCACCTTATATATTCAAAAGTCGTCTTGAAACAGGGGGTGCTGGATGAATGATCAAAAATAAGTCCCGAATATGGCCGTAAATTAGTGGAATCAATGCCAGTACGCTTGGAGGCAACATGTGACAGCAAGGGACACCACACAAAATTATAATTTAAGCAGCATTATCTAAGGTTTCCTAACATATAAGAAAAACGAATACTTTTGTGAGATGAAGTTATGCGTTTTTTTTAGTTTTGTTGCTCTATTTTGATAATTGTTAAAAGTTTTCAATTTTTTACTCTTTTCGAAGAAAATAGTATATTCACTTTGTGCTGAAGTTTGTAATGCATCGAAGAAACGTCGGAGACCCCCAAAAGTTACTGCCAGTATGCTCAGAAAGACAAAACAAATTGATGTAGCCATGTCCGTCTGTATGTATGCAAACTAGTCCCTCAGTTTTTGAGCTATCGCGATGCAACTTTGCACAGACACTTATTATTCAAAAGGACAGCACATTGGTCGGAGCCGGCCGGATCGGACCACTATATCATATAGCTGCCATAAAACTTGAAGTCGGGTTTGGTCATAAATCCCATGCTTTCAAAGCTATCGCGATCAAACTTTGCACAGATATTTATTATTCAAAGAAACAGCCATTGGTCGGAGCCGGCCGGAACGGACCACTGCCATACAGCTGCCATACAACTCAAAGTCGAATTTGGCCATCTATCCCATGTTTTTTAATTTATCGCGATGAAACTTTGCACTGATAATTATAATTCAAATAGACATCACATTGGTCGGAGCCGGTCGCATCGGATCACTATATCTTATAGCTGCCATACAACTGGCAATAAATTAAATTTTCTTAGAACAAACAAAAAAAAATGTTATGCGATAAAACAATTTTGAACAGCATATTGAATTTCAGTGGTGCAGTTGGCAGAGTGGAAATTGCATAAAAGGTTCGAAAAGAGTATAAAATCTTCGGCACGCCGAAGACAATCCTTCCCCACTTGTTTTTTATACCCTGAACCCATTAAAAATGGGTAAAAAGGGTATTATGGTTTTGTGCAAAAGTATGTAACAGGCATAAGGAAGCATCTCCGACCATATAAAGTATATATATTCTTGATCAGTATCAACAGCCGAGTCGATCTAGCCATGTCCGTCTGTCTGTCCGTCTGACCATCTGTCCGTCTGACCGTCCGTCTGAACACTCGGATATCAGAGACTACAAGAGCTAGAGATTTCATATTTGAAATATAAGTTCTCGTAAGCCCGGGACAGATAACGATTATTTCATTTTATCGATAACTCGTCCCGTTCAAAAGTTAAGTTAATGAGCAGAAATATGTGCCATTATTGACACCAAAATAGGATTTGAGCGTGATCAATTTATGTTTCAACAAGACAGCGACCAAAAACACACTGCTTGGGCAGTACAAATGTGGATTTTATACAACACCAAACTCCATTGAGAAACTATTGTCATATCTTAAGCTAAAATCTAGAGAGCACCTTATATATTCAAAAGTCGTCTTGAAACAGGGGGTGCTGGATGAATGATCAAAAATAAGTCCCGAATATGGCCGTAAATTAGTGGAATCAATGCCAGTACGCTTGGAGGCAACATGTGACAGCAAGGGACACCACACAAAATTATAATTTAAGCAGCATTATCTAAGGTTTCCTAACATATAAGAAAAACGAATACTTTTGTGAGATGAAGTTATGCGTTTTTTTTAGTTTTGTTGCTCTATTTTGATAATTGTTAAAAGTTTTCAATTTTATACTCTTTTCGAAGAAAATAGTATATTCACTTTGTGCTGAAGTTTGTAATGCATCGAAGAAACGTCGGAGACCCCCAAAAGTTACTGCCAGTATGCTTAGAAAGACAAAACAAATTGATGTAGCCATGTCCGTCTGTATGTATGCAAACTAGTCCCTCAGTTTTTGAGCTATCGCGATGCAACTTTGCACAGACACTTATTATTCAAAAGGACAGCACATTGGTCGGAGCCGGCCGGATCGGACCACTATATCATATAGCTGCCATAAAACTTGAAGTCGGGTTTGGTCATAAATCCCATGCTTTCAAAGCTATCGCGATCAAACTTTGCACAGATATTTATTATTCAAAGAAACAGCCATTGGTCGGAGCCGGCCGGAACGGACCACTGCCATACAGCTGCCATACAACTCAAAGTCGAATTTGGCCATCTATCCCATGTTTTTTAATTTATCGCGATGAAACTTTGCACTGATAATTATAATTCAAATAGACATCACATTGGTCGGAGCCGGTCGCATCGGATCACTATATCTTATAGCTGCCATACAACTGGCAATAAATTAAATTTTCTTAGAACAAACAAAAAAAAATGTTATGCGATAAAACAATTTTGAACAGCATATTGAATTTCAGTGGTGCAGTTGGCAGAGTGGAAATTGCATAAAAGGTTCGAAAAGAGTATAAAATCTTCGGCACGCCGAAGACAATCCTTCCCCACTTGTTTTTTATACCCTGAACCCATTAAAAATGGGTAAAAAGGGTATTATGGTTTTGTGCAAAAGTATGTAACAGGCATAAGGAAGCATCTCCGACCATATAAAGTATATATATTCTTGATCAGTATCAACAGCCGAGTCAATCTAGCCATGTCCGTCTGTCTGTCCGTCTGACCATCTGTCCGTCTGACCGTCCGTGTGAACACGTGGATATCAGAGACTACAAGAGCTAGAGATTTCATATTTGAAATATAAGTTCTCGTAAGCCCGGCACAGATAACGATTATTTCATTTTATCGATAACTCGTCCCGTTCAAAAGTTAAGTTAATGAGCAGAAATATGTGCCATTATTGACACCAAAATAGGATTTGAGCGTGATCAATTTATGTTTCAACAAGACAGCGACCAAATACACACTGCTTGGGCAGTACAAATGTGGATTTTATACAACACCAAACTCCATTGAGAAACTATTGTCATATCTTAAGCTAAAATCTAGAGAGCACCTTATATATTCAAAAGTCGTCTTGAAACAGGGGGTGCTGGATGAATGATCAAAAATAAGTCCCGAATATGGCCGTAAATTAGTGGAATCAATGCCAGTACGCTTGGAGGCAACATGTGACAGCAAGGGACACCACACAAAATTATAATTTAAGCAGCATTATCTAAGGTTTCCTAACATATAAGAAAAACGAATACTTTTGTGAGATGAAGTTATGCGTTTTTTTTAGTTTTGTTGCTCTATTTTGATAATTGTTAAAAGTTTTCAATTTTTTACTCTTTTCGAAGAAAATAGTATATTCACTTTGTGCTGAAGTTTGTAATGCATCGAAGAAACGTCGGAGACCCCCAAAAGTTACTGCCAGTATGCTCAGAAAGACAAAACAAATTGATGTAGCCATGTCCGTCTGTATGTATGCAAACTAGTCCCTCAGTTTTTGAGCTATCGCGATGCAACTTTGCACAGACACTTATTATTCAAAAGGACAGCACATTGGTCGGAGCCGGCCGGATCGGACCACTATATCATATAGCTGCCATAAAACTTGAAGTCGGGTTTGGTCATAAATCCCATGCTTTCAAAGCTATCGCGATCAAACTTTGCACAGATATTTATTATTCAAAGAAACAGCCATTGGTCGGAGCCGGCCGGAACGGACCACTGCCATACAGCTGCCATACAACTCAAAGTCGAATTTGGCCATCTATCCCATGTTTTTTAATTTATCGCGATGAAACTTTGCACTGATAATTATAATTCAAATAGACATCACATTGGTCGGAGCCGGTCGCATCGGATCACTATATCTTATAGCTGCCATACAACTGGCAATAAATTAAATTTTCTTAGAACAAACAAAAAAAATGTTATGCGATAAAACAATTTTGAACAGCATATTGAATTTCAGTGGTGCAGTTGGCAGAGTGGAAATTGCATAAAAGGTTCGAAAGAGTATAAAATCTTCGGCACGCCGAAGACAATCCTTCCCCACTTGTTTTTTATACCCTGAACCCATTAAAAATGGGTAAAAAGGGTATTATGGTTTTGTGCAAAAGTATGTAACAGGCATAAGGAAGCATCTCCGACCATATAAAGTATATATATTCTTGATCAGTATCAACAGCCGAGTCGATCTAGCCATGTCCGTCTGTCTGTCCGTCTGACCATCTGTCCGTCTGACCGTCCGTCTGAACACTCGGATATCAGAGACTACAAGAGCTAGAGATTTCATATTTGAAATATAAGTTCTCGTAAGCCCGGGACAGATAACGATTATTTCATTTTATCGATAACTCGTCCCGTTCAAAAGTTAAGTTAATGAGCAGAAATATGTGCCATTATTGACACCAAAATAGGATTTGAGCGTGATCAATTTATGTTTCAACAAGACAGCGACCAAAAACACACTGCTTGGGCAGTACAAATGTGGATTTTATACAACACCAAACTCCATTGAGAAACTATTGTCATATCTTAAGCTAAAATCTAGAGAGCACCTTATATATTCAAAAGTCGTCTTGAAACAGGGGGTGCTGGATGAATGATCAAAAATAAGTCCCGAATATGGCCGTAAATTAGTGGAATCAATGCCAGTACGCTTGGAGGCAACATGTGACAGCAAGGGACACCACACAAAATTATAATTTAAGCAGCATTATCTAAGGTTTCCTAACATATAAGAAAAACGAATACTTTTGTGAGATGAAGTTATGCGTTTTTTTTAGTTTTGTTGCTCTATTTTGATAATTGTTAAAAGTTTTCAATTTTATACTCTTTTCGAAGAAAATAGTATATTCACTTTGTGCTGAAGTTTGTAATGCATCGAAGAAACGTCGGAGACCCCCAAAAGTTACTGCCAGTATGCTTAGAAAGACAAAACAAATTGATGTAGCCATGTCCGTCTGTATGTATGCAAACTAGTCCCTCAGTTTTTGAGCTATCGCGATGCAACTTTGCACAGACACTTATTATTCAAAAGGACAGCACATTGGTCGGAGCCGGCCGGATCGGACCACTATATCATATAGCTGCCATAAAACTTGAAGTCGGGTTTGGTCATAAATCCCATGCTTTCAAAGCTATCGCGATCAAACTTTGCACAGATATTTATTATTCAAAGAAACAGCCATTGGTCGGAGCCGGCCGGAACGGACCACTGCCATACAGCTGCCATACAACTCAAAGTCGAATTTGGCCATCTATCCCATGTTTTTTAATTTATCGCGATGAAACTTTGCACTGATAATTATAATTCAAATAGACATCACATTGGTCGGAGCCGGTCGCATCGGATCACTATATCTTATAGCTGCCATACAACTGGCAATAAATTAAATTTTCTTAGAACAAACAAAAAAAATGTTATGCGATAAAACAATTTTGAACAGCATATTGAATTTCAGTGGTGCAGTTGGCAGAGTGGAAATTGCATAAAAGGTTCGAAAAGAGTATAAAATCTTCGGCACGCCGAAGACAATCCTTTCCCCACTTGTTTTTTATACCCTGAACCCATTAAAAATGGGTAAAAAGGGTATTATGGTTTTGTGCAAAAGTATGTAACAGGCATAAGGAAGCATCTCCGACCATATAAAGTATATATATTCTTGATCAGTATCAACAGCCGAGTCAATCTAGCCATGTCCGTCTGTCTGTCCGTCTGACCATCTGTCCGTCTGACCGTCCGTGTGAACACGTGGATATCAGAGACTACAAGAGCTAGAGATTTCATATTTGAAATATAAGTTCTCGTAAGCCCGGCACAGATAACGATTATTTCATTTTATCGATAACTCGTCCCGTTCAAAAGTTAAGTTAATGAGCAGAAATATGTGCCATTATTGACACCAAAATAGGATTTGAGCGTGATCAATTTATGTTTCAACAAGACAGCGACCAAATACACACTGCTTGGGCAGTACAAATGTGGATTTTATACAACACCAAACTCCATTGAGAAACTATTGTCATATCTTAAGCTAAAATCTAGAGAGCACCTTATATATTCAAAAGTCGTCTTGAAACAGGGGGTGCTGGATGAATGATCAAAAATAAGTCCCGAATATGGCCGTAAATTAGTGGAATCAATGCCAGTACGCTTGGAGGCAACATGTGACAGCAAGGGACACCACACAAAATTATAATTTAAGCAGCATTATCTAAGGTTTCCTAACATATAAGAAAAACGAATACTTTTGTGAGATGAAGTTATGCGTTTTTTTTAGTTTTGTTGCTCTATTTTGATAATTGTTAAAAGTTTTCAATTTTATACTCTTTTCGAAGAAAATAGTATATTCACTTTGTGCTGAAGTTTGTAATGCATCGAAGAAACGTCGGAGACCCCCAAAAGTTACTGCCAGTATGCTTAGAAAGACAAAACAAATTGATGTAGCCATGTCCGTCTGTATGTATGCAAACTAGTCCCTCAGTTTTTGAGCTATCGCGATGCAACTTTGCACAGACACTTATTATTCAAAAGGACAGCACATTGGTCGGAGCCGGCCGGATCGGACCACTATATCATATAGCTGCCATAAAACTTGAAGTCGGGTTTGGTCATAAATCCCATGCTTTCAAAGCTATCGCGATCAAACTTTGCACAGATATTTATTATTCAAAGAAACAGCCATTGGTCGGAGCCGGCCGGAACGGACCACTGCCATACAGCTGCCATACAACTCAAAGTCGAATTTGGCCATCTATCCCATGTTTTTTAATTTATCGCGATGAAACTTTGCACTGATATTTATAATTCAAATAGACATCACATTGGTCGGAGCCGGTCGCATCGGATCACTATATCTTATAGCTGCCATACAACTGGCAATAAATTAAATTTTCTTAGAACAAACAAAAAAAAATGTTATGCGATAAAACAATTTTGAACAGCATATTGAATTTCAGTGGTGCAGTTGGCAGAGTGGAAATTGCATAAAAGGTTCGAAAAGAGTATAAAATCTTCGGCACGCCGAAGACAATCCTTCCCCACTTGTTTTTTATACCCTGAACCCATTAAAAATGGGTAAAAAGGGTATTATGGTTTTGTGCAAAAGTATGTAACAGGCATAAGGAAGCATCTCCGACCATATAAAGTATATATATTCTTGATCAGTATCAACAGCCGAGTCGATCTAGCCATGTCCGTCTGTCTGTCCGTCTGACCATCTGTCCGTCTGACCGTCCGTCTGAACACGTGGATATCAGAGACTACAAGAGCTAGAGATTTCATATTTGAAATATAAGTTCTCGTAGTGCCGGGACAATACAAGTTTGTTTCATTTTATCGGTAGCTCGTCCCGTTTAAAAGTTATATATAAATTTCAATTTTCATACAAGCGTTTTTGCGCCTTAACTTAAAAGTTATAAGAGCTAGAGGCCCCAAATTAGCATGTATTATCTCGAATAGCATACACATGTAACAAGTTTTTCACTTTTTGGATACCACCCCCCAATTTCCCCCAAATTTGAAAAAAAAGCATTGATTTTTGCGACTTTTTGGAGCGATAGGGGGCCTGGCCCAAAAGTTAGGGATGCCAAGTTTGGTGGCTCTATTTTTTTTACCGCTTCAGGATGGTAAGGGGGGGGAGGGTTGTGTGAGCAGAAATCGGCTTTCCAAGTTGGGGGATTCTAGCTCGAAAGCAGTGGTAGATATGGATTTAAACAACTTTTGATTGCGGGAGGGGTAGTAGCTCACAAATTTTGTTATCGATCCATGAGAGGGGGGTGTGGGGGCTTGACACTAATTTTTTTAACCCATTTTTAGAGTGACTTGCCAGAAATCTAGCTTCCACTTTTGGTGATTCTAACACAAAAACAGTGGGAGATATGGATTTGGAGGGGGTTACTAGAAACCGAGCTTTAGAGGGGGTGACCGGATGTCTATCTTCCCAATTTGGTGTCTCTAGCTCTAAAACTGTGGAAGATATAAATTTTCGCGATTTTTGAAGGCGATCTTTAGAGGACTTGGCCAGATGTCTACCATCAAAGTTTGGTTGCCCTAGCTCTTAAACTGTGCAATATATTAGCTCCGTGTTTCGTGGGGCGGGGTGGCTGGGGGGCGTTCTAGTGGGCGTGGCCGGAAAATCCAGGTCACATCCTTTTGGGCTGGTCAGCCCCAGTCTAAATTCCAAATTTTGTGACTAGCTCTAAAACTGCGGGAAATATACACGTGTTATCGAATTTTTCCTTCATGTATGTATATAGATTTTCGCGATTACGGGAGCGGGGGTTGGCGTGGTCGAAATTTTTGTTCTGTGATGTAGATGACGTCACTGGTAATATATATTCCAAATATGGTGACTGACTCTAGAACTGCGGGAGATATACAGTGGCTCACAGCTTATTTCAACCAGCACCTTAACAAAATTTTAGGCATGTATAAAATCTAAACTAAAAGAGATATCAAAATAATTTAAACGCAATTTGGTAGTCTGATGCTTTAACTTATAAAATATGACTTCATTTATTTTTCAAATATTTTTAAAACATTTTATTTTAATTAAAAACTAAAAAATCATCCAAAATCAATGCCACAGCTTATTTCAATTCAACCACTTTAGAAATTATATTGTTAAAACTATGTTTTTCATCAAACAACAAAAATTAATACTTGCTATGACCACCCTTTTGGTCAACCACCATTTTGAGCCTTTTTGGCATGGATTCGACCAACTTTTGTGTAACTTGTGGTGTAATCTTGGCCCATTCGTCAAGCAATGCAGTTTTAAGGTCAGATTTGTTAGAAATATTGCGTTTTCGGATATTTGTATCCAAAATAGCCCACAAATTTTCAATAACATTCATGTCTGGTGACTGGGCTGGTGGTTTCATAACATGCGGACAGTTCCAGATCAGCCAGGTCTTCACAATGCCCGCCGTATGTTTCGGGTCATTGTCCTGGTAAAATCTGAAAACGTCCCTTATGCCCAGCTTCTCAGCACTTTCAATCAAATTGGACTTCAAAATGTCAAGATATTTAGTTTTGTCCATTGTAGTCTCAATAAACTGCAAGTTTCCGACACCCGCTGCCGACATACAGGCCCACACCATAACGTTACCACCGCCATGTGCTTAACTGTAGCCCTTACATTTTTTGCTTCCAGCTCTGTGTTTGGCTTACGCCCCACATATGAGGCTCCATCTGACCCAAAAATATTAAATTTGGACTCGTCACAGAATAACACTGTATTCCAGAAACCATTATCCTTGTGCAAGTGCTCCTGGGCAAACTTTAGGCGACACATCTTATTTTTGTCGCTTTTAAAAAACTTCTTGCTCGCTATTCTGGCCTTGAAGTCATGCTCCCGAAGCACACGGCGAATCGTTTCTGGGTGGCATGACTTGCCCAACTCTGCCTCAACATCACTGGCCAGTTTTGGAGCCGATAGCCTTGGATTATCCCGTATTTTCCGGACAATATAGCGCTCGTCCGTAGAATTGAAAATTTTGTTCGGAGCAATTCTACCCTTATCATGGGTTCTATTTTCTCGGACAAATCGGTAAATGATGCTCTGGACTGTGGAATCACTTAGTCCAACCATCTCACCAATTTTCCTGCGCGAGTAGCCCGTTTTAAAATGCCTGAGAACAAGTTCTCGCTGCTCATTAGTTGTGCGTGGTCCCATTTCGATATATACACTATTCTGCAAGATCCACTGTCAAAATTCAGCAGAAATATATTTCACCATACTGCGAAAACAATGACTGAAGCATAGAAAAAGAAACTACCGTTGCATTGTAAAATAACGGATCTTTGCTCAGCTGCAAAGTATGTGGTTGAAATAAGCTGTGGCATTGATTTTGGATGATTTTTTAGTTTTTAATTAAAATAAAATGTTTTAAAAATATTTGAAAAATAAATGAAGTCATATTTTATAAGTTAAAGCATCAGACTACCAAATTGCGTTTAAATTATTTTGATATCTCTTTTAGTTTAGATTTTATACATGCCTAAAATTTTGTTAAGGTGCTGGTTGAAATAAGCTGTGAGCCACTGTAAGCATTTGCAATTAATTTTGGAGGGGGGACTGGTGGGCGTACAAGTGGGCGTCGTCAAAAAACCTAGGATCCTAGGATGGGGAAGTCACCGGCAGCATACCTACCAAATTTGATGACTCTAGCTAGCTTCACTATTGTGGGAAATATTCACATTTTATCGATTTGTGATTTAAGGTGTATCGACATGTTATTGATTTGCCAGCCTCCCAGTGGGCGTGGCATAAATTTGGAACAAACCTGATCTGAAGCAGATAGCTACAATCATAACAGAAAAAAGTTGAAGTCTTATATAGCTTCGAAAATACTTGCGTTCAGATGGACAGACGAACGGCCTGACGGACATTCGACAAAACCAATATACTATGAATACCTTCGGTATCAGAGTATAACAACCCATATTTTCATTTCACAAAGAAGTCGTTTTTATACCCTGAACCCATTAAACATGGGTAAAAAGGGTATTATGGTTTTGTGCAAAAGTATGTAACAGGCATAAGGAAGCATCTCCGACCATATAAAGTATATATATTCTTGATCAGTATCAACAGCCGAGTCGATCTAGCCATGTCCGTCTGTCTGTCCGTCTGACCATCTGTCCGTCTGACCGTCCGTCTGAACACGTGGATATCAGAGACTACAAGAGCTAGAGGACATATTTGAAATATAAGTTCTCGTAGTGCCGGGACAATACAAGTTTGTTTCATTTTATCGGTAGCTCGTCCCGTTTAAAAGTTATATATAAATTTCGATTTCATACAAGCGTTTTTGCGCCTTAACTTAAAAGTTATAAGAGCTAGAGGCCCCAAATTAGCATGTATTATCTCGAATAGCATACACATGTAACAAGTTTTTCACTATTTGGATACCACCCCCAATTTCCCCCAAATTTGAAAAAAACTCATTTTTGAAGGTACGACCTTGCAATTTGGTTTGGCCACACATTTTATAGCCAATGTTCTGTCCTAAAAATTTCAGAAAGATTGGAAAATAAACAGAAGTTTTTTAAGATTTAACTTTCCATTGTGTGGAGCTCGGTGAAAAGCAAGCTAACTGCTTAAACCGCTTGCACTGCTTGTACTGCTTGAACTGCAGCATGTGTGTGTCTGGATTAGTATGCATGATTATAAGGACTTGGTTTGGGGTATCTCTAGTCGGGCACTCCCGACTAGAGGCACTATTACTTGTTCTTATATATATTTACTTATATTAGGAAAATATAGAAAATATTGATTCAATTAATATTGTGTCCCTTGCTGTCAGATGTTGCCTTCAAGCGTATTGGCATCGATTCCACTAATTTACAGCAATATTCGGGACTTATTTCATCCTGCAGCACCTGCTTCAAGACTACTTTTGGTAAAATTAGGTGCTCTCTAATTATACTCTTTTCAAAGAAAAAAATATAATTGGTACATATAATACTATATACTAAATAGAAATTAAGATAATTAATTGTGTATCAGCCATTGAGTGCGGAAACGATAGATTATTTTTGAAAAAAATTAACTTTTTTGTCAAGTATTTTAAATGTACCCTAAGAAAATATCCCCGAATTAAGTTTGTTGATTCCAATTATTTGTATACCCTGAACCCATTAGAAATGGGTAAAAAGGGTATAATAAAATTGTGCAAAAGTATGTAACAGGCATTAGGAAGCATCTCCGACCATGTAGAGTATATATATTCTTGATCAGTATCAACAGCCGAGTCGATCCAGCCATGTCCGTCTGTCTGTATGAACACGCGGATATCAGAGACTTTAAGAGCTAGAGACTTCTTCTCATAGTCCCGGGACAGATCAAGTTTATTTAATTTTATCGATAACTCGCCCTGTTGAAAAGTTATCGATAAATTTCGATTTCAGACTATCGTTTTTGGATCGTAACTTAAAAGTTATAGTAGCTTGGGGCCCCGAATTTGTCATGTATAATCTCGAATATCATACACATGTTGCAAATATTTCACTTTTTGGATGCCACCCCCCAATCCCCCCAAAAGTTAAAAAAAAGCATTTGTGAAGGTATGACCCTGTAATTTCGTTTGATCAAACATTTTATAGCCAATGTTATGTCCTAAAAATATCGAAAAGGTCGGACAATAAACACAGATGTTATTTAAGATTTTGTGTGCGGCTCGGTGCAAAAGCAAGCTAACTGCTTAAACCGCTTGCACTTCTATACATGCCCAAATTTTTGTTAAGGGGCTGGTTCAAATAAGCTGTGAACCACTGTATATTCCTGATCAGTATTAGGAGCCGAGTCAATTTTGACATGTCCGTCTGTCTATCTGTGCGTCCGTCCGTCTGTATGAACACGCAGATATCAGAGAATATAATAGCTAGAGACTTGATATTTGGAATATAAGTTCTCGTAGTCCCGGGACAGATCAAGTTTGTTATCTTTTATCAATAGCTCAACCCCTTCAAAAGTTATCGATAAATTTATGTTTCAGACTAGTGTTTTTTGTCCATAACTTGAATGTTGTAAGACCTAAAGCACCAAATTTGGTATGTATAGTCTCGAATTGCATACACATGTACAAAATATGTCATTTGTTGGATACCTTTTAGATACCGTACCCACGTCCCCCCAAAAGTGAAAATTACCCATTTTATAGCCAATGTTATGTCATACAAAAAAATTGATAGGAATGTATGAATGGATGTAAGGACTGGGTTCAGGGTATCTCATAGTTGGGCACTACCGACTAGAGCACTCTTGTTATACCCTGAATCCATGAAAAACGGGTAACAAGGGTACATTGAAGTTGTGCAAAAGTATGTAACAGGCATAAAGAAGCATCTCCGACCATATAAAATATATATATTCTTGATCAGTAACAACAGCTGTCGATTTAGCCATGTCCGTCTGTATGAACACTCGGATATCAGAGACTACAAGAGCTAGAGATTTCATATTTGAAATATAAGTTCTCGTAAGCCCGGTACAGATAACGATTATTTCATTTTATCGATAACTCGTCCCGTTCAAAAGTTAAGTTAATGAGCAGAAATATGTGCCATTATTGACACCAAAATAGGATTTGAGCGTGATCAATTTATGTTTCAACAAGACAGCGACCAAATACACACTGCTTGGGCAGTACAAATGTGGACTTTATACAACACCAAACTCCATTGAGAAACTATTGTCATATCTTAAGCTAAAATCTAGAGAGCACCTTATATATTCAAAAGTCGTCTTGAAACAGGGGGTGCTGGATGAATGATCAAAAATAAGTCCCGAATATGGCCGTAAATTAGTGGAATCAATGCCAGTACGCTTGGAGGCAACATGTGACAGCAAGGGACACCACACAAAATTATAATTTAAGCAGCATTATCTAAGGTTTCCTAACATATAAGAAAATCGAATACTTTTGTGAGATGAAGTTATGCGTTTTTTCTAGTTTTGTTGCTCTATTTTGATAATTGTTAAAAGTTTTCAATTTTATACTCTTTTCGAAGAAAATAGTATATTCACTTTGTGCTGAAGTTTGTAATGCATCGAAGAAACGTCGGAGACCCCCAAAAGTTACTGCCAGTATGCTTAGAAAGACAAAACAAATTGATGTAGCCATGTCCGTCTGTATGTATGCAAACTAGTCCCTCAGTTTTTGAGCTATCGCGATGCAACTTTGCACAGACACTTATTATTCAAAAGGACAGCACATTGGTCGGAGCCGGCCGGATCGGACCACTATATCATATAGCTGCCATAAAACTTGAAGTCGGGTTTGGTCATAAATCCCATGCTTTCAAAGCTATCGCGATCAAACTTTCCACAGATATTTATTATTCAAAGAAACAGCCATTGGTCGGAGCCGGCCGGAACGGACCACTGCCATACAGCTGCCATACAACTCAAAGTCGAATTTGGCCATCTATCCCATGTTTTTTAATTTATCGCGATGAAACTTTGCACTGATATTTATAATTCAAATAGACATCACATTGGTCGGAGCCGGTCGCATCGGATCACTATATCTTATAGCTGCCATACAACTGGCAATAAATTAAATTTTCTTAGAACAAACAAAAAAAAATGTTATGCGATAAAACAATTTTGAACAGCATATTGAATTTCAGTGGTGTAGTTGGCAGAGTGGAAATTGCATAAAAGGTTCGAAAAGAGTATAAAATCTTCGGCACGCCGAAGATAATCCTTCCCCACTTGTTTTTTATACCCTGAACCCATTAAAAATGGGTAAAAAGAGTATTATGGTTTTGTGCAAAAGTATGTAACAGGCATAAGGAAGCATCTCCGACCATATAAAGTATATATATTCTTGATCAGTATCAACAGCCGAGTCGATCTAGCCATGTCCGTCTGTCTGTCCGTCTGACCATCTGTCCGTCTGACCGTCCGTCTGAACACGTGGATATCAGAGACTACAAGAGCTAGAGACATATTTGAAATATAAGTTCTCGTAGTGCCGGGACAATACAAGTTTGTTTCATTTTATCGGTAGCTCGTCCCGTTTAAAAGTTATATATAAATTTCAATTTCATACAAGCGTTTTTGCGCCTTAACTTAAAAGTTATAAGAGCTAGAGGCCCCAAATTAGCATGTATTATCTCGAATAGCATACACATGTAACAAGTTTTTCACTATTTGGATACCACCCCCCAATTTCCCCCAAATTTGAAAAAAACTCATTTTTGAAGGTACGACCTTGCAATTTGGTTTGGCCACACATTTTATAGCCAATGTTCTGTCCTAAAAATTTCAGAAAGATTGGAAAATAAACAGAAGTTTTTTAAGATTTAACTTTCCATTGTGTGGAGCTCGGTGAAAAGCAAGCTAACTGCTTAAACCGCTTGCACTGCTTGTACTGCTTGAACTGCAGCATGTGTGTGTCTGGATTAGTATGCATGATTATAAGGACTTGGTTTGGGGTATCTCCTAGTCGGGCACTCCCGACTAGAGCACTATTACTTGTTCTTATATATATTTACTTATATTAGGAAAATATAGAAAATATTGATTCAATTAATATTGTGTCCCTTGCTGTCACATGTTGCGTATTCAAGCGTATTGGCATCGATTCCACTAATTTACAGCAATATTCGGGACTTATTTCATCCTGCAGCACCTGCTTCAAGACTACTTTTGGTAAAATTAGGTGCTCTCTAATTATACTCTTTTCAAAGAAAAAAATATAATTGGTACATATAATACTATATACTAAATAGAAATTAAGATAATTAATTGTGTATCAGCCATTGAGTGCGGAAACGATCGATTATTTTTGAAACAAATTAACTTTTTTGTCAAGTATTTTAAATGTACCCTAAGAAAATATCCCCGAATTAAGTTTGTTGATTCCAATTATTTGTATACCCTGAACCCATTAGAAATGGGTAAAAAGGGTATAATAAAATTGTGCAAAAGTATGTAACAGGCATTAGGAAGCATCTCCGACCATGTAGAGTATATATATTCTTGATCAGTATCAACAGCCGAGTCGATCCAGCCATGTCCGTCTGTCTGTATGAACACGCGGATATCAGAGACTATAAGAGCTAGAGACTTCTTCTCATAGTCCCGGGACAGATCAAGTTTATTTAATTTTATCGATAACTCGCCCTGTTGAAAAGTTATCGATATATTTCGTTTTCAGACTATCGTTTTTGGATCGTAACTTAAAAGTTATAGTAGCTTGGGGCCCCGAATTTGTCATGTATAATCTCGAATATCATACACATGTTGCAAATATTTCACTTTTTGGATGCCACCCCCCAATACCCCCAAAAGTTAAAAAAAAGCATTTGTGAAGGTATGACCCTGTAATTTCGTTTGATCAAACATTTTATAGCCAATGTTATGTCCTAAAAATATCGAAAAGGTCGGACAATAAACACAGATGTTATTTAAGATTTTGTGTGCGGCTCAGTGCAAAAGCAAGCTAACTGCTTAAACCGCTTGCACTTCTATACATGCCCAAATTTTTGTTAAGGGGCTGGTTCAAATAAGCTGTGAACCACTGTATATTCCTGATCAGTATTAGGAGCCGAGTCAATTTTGACATGTCCGTCTGTCTATCTGTGCGTCCGTCCGTCTGTATGAACACGCAGATATCAGAGAATATAATAGCTAGAGACTTGATATTTGGAATATAAGTTCTCGTAGTCCCGGGACAGATCAAGTTTGTTATCTTTTATCAATAGCTCAACCCCTTCAAAAGTTATCGATAAATTTATGTTTCAGACTAGTGTTTTTTGTCCATAACTTGAATGTTGTAAGACCTAAAGCACCAAATTTGGTATGTATAGTCTCGAATAGCATACACATGTACAAAATATGTCATTTGTTGGATACCTTTTAGATACCGTACCCACGTCCCCCCAAAAGTGAAAATTACCCATTTTATAGCCAATGTTATGTCATACAAAAAAATTGATAGGAATGTATGAATGGATGTAAGGACTGGGTTCAGGGTATCTCATAGTTGGGCACTACCGACTAGAGCACTCTTGTTATACCCTGAATCCATGAAAAACGGGTAACAAGGGTACATTGAAGTTGTGCAAAAGTATGTAACAGGCATAAAGAAGCATCTCCGACCATATAAAATATATATATTCTTGATCAGTAACAACAGCTGTCGATTTAGCCATGTCCGTCTGTATGAACACTCGGATATCAGAGACTACAAGAGCTAGAGATTTCATATTTGAAATATAAGTTCTCGTAAGCCCGGTACAGATAACGATTATTTCATTTTATCGATAACTCGTCCCGTTCAAAAGTTAAGTTAATGAGCAGAAATATGTGCCATTATTGACACCAAAATAGGATTTGAGCGTGATCAATTTATGTTTCAACAAGACAGCGACCAAATACACACTGCTTGGGCAGTACAAATGTGGACTTTATACAACACCAAACTCCATTGAGAAACTATTGTCATATCTTAAGCTAAAATCTAGAGAGCACCTTATATATTCAAAAGTCGTCTTGAAACAGGGGGTGCTGGATGAATGATCAAAAATAAGTCCCGAATATGGCCGTAAATTAGTGGAATCAATGCCAGTACGCTTGGAGGCAACATGTGACAGCAAGGGACACCACACAAAATTATAATTTAAGCAGCATTATCTAAGGTTTCCTAACATATAAGAAAAACGAATACTTTTGTGAGATGAAGTTATGCGTTTTTTCTAGTTTTGTTGCTCTATTTTGATAATTGTTAAAAGTTTTCAATTTTATACTCTTTTCGAAGAAAATAGTATATTCACTTTGTGCTGAAGTTTGTAATGCATCGAAGAAACGTCGGAGACCCCCAAAAGTTACTGCCAGTATGCTTAGAAAGACAAAACAAATTGATGTAGCCATGTCCGTCTGTATGTATGCAAACTAGTCCCTCAGTTTTTGAGCTATCGCGATGCAACTTTGCACAGACACTTATTATTCAAAAGGACAGCACATTGGTCGGAGCCGGCCGGATCGGACCACTATATCATATAGCTGCCATAAAACTTGAAGTCGGGTTTGGTCATAAATCCCATGCTTTCAAAGCTATCGCGATCAAACTTTCCACAGATATTTATCATTCAAAGAAACAGCCATTGGTCGGAGCCGGCCGGAACGGACCACTGCCATACAGCTGCCATACAACTCAAAGTCGAATTTGGCCATCTATCCCATGTTTTTATACCCTGAACCCATTAAAAATGGGTAAAAAGGGTATTATGGGTTTGTGCAAATGTATGTAACAGGCATAAGGAAGCATCTCCGACCATATAAAGTATATATATTATTGATCAGTATCAATAGCCGAGTCGATCTGGCCATGTCCGTCTGTCTGTCCGTCTGTCCGTCTGTCCGTCTGTCCGTCTGTCTGTCTGTATGACACACAGATATCAGAGACTACAAGAGCTAGAGACTTCATATTTGGAACATAAGTTCTCCTAATCCCGGGACAGATCAAGTTTATTAAAATTTATCGATAGCTCGTCCCGTTCAAAAGTTATCGATAAATTTCGATTTTAGACCAGCGTTTTTTGGATATAACTTACAAGTTATAAGAGCTAGAGGCCCCTAATTTGACATGTATAATCTCGAATAGCATACACATGAACAAATTTTTCACTTTTTGGATACCACCCCCCAAACCCCCCAAAAGTTAAAAAACGCATTTTTGAAGGTACGACCTTGCAATTTGGTTTGGTCACACATATTATTGACAATTGTTTGCCCCAAAAATTTCAATAAGATCGGACGATAAACACAGAAGTTATTTAAGATTTAACTTTCCATTATGTGGGGCTCAGCGAAAAGCAAGCTAACTGCTTAGACCGCTTGCACTGCTTGTACTGCTTGTACTGCAGCATGTGTGTGTTTAGATTAATATGAATGATTGTAAGGACTGGGTTCAGGGTATCTCGTAGTCGGGCACTCCCGACTAGAGCACTCTTACTTGTTTAATTTATCGCGATGAAACTTTGCACTGATATTTATACCCTGAACCCATTAAAAATGGGTAAAAAGGGTATTATGGTTTTGTGCAAATGTATGTAACAGGTATAAGGAAGCATCTCCGACCATATAAAGTATATATATTATTGATCAGTATCAACAGCCGAGTCGATCTAGCCATGTCCGTCTGTCTGTCTGTCCGTCCGTCTGTATGAACACACAGATATCAGAGACTACAAGAGCTAGAGACTTCATATTTGGAACATAAGTTCTCCTAATCCCGGGACAGATCAAGTTTATTAAAATTTATCGATAGCTCGTCCCGTTCAAAAGTTATCGATAAATTTCGATTTCAGACCAGCGTTTTTTGGATATAACTTACAAGTTATAAGAGCTAGAGGCCCCTAATTTGACATGTATAATCTCGAATAGCATACACATGTAACAAATATTTCACTTTTTGGATACCAGCCCCCAAACCCTCCAAAAGTAAAAAAACCCATTTTTGAAGGTACGACCTTGCAATTTGGTTTGGTAACACATATTATCGACAATTGCTTGCCCCAACAATTTCAATATGATCGGACAATAAACACAGAAGTTATTTAAGATTTAACTTTCCATTGTGTGGGGCTCAGCGAAAGAGCAAGCTAACTGCTTAAACCGCTTGCACTGCTTGTACTGCTTGTACTGCAGCATGTGTGAGTTTAGAGTAGTACGAATGATTGTAAGGACTGGGTTCAGGGTATCTCCTAGTCGGGTACTCCCGACTAGAGCACTCTTACTTGTTATAATTCAAATAGACATCACATTGGTCGGAGCCGGTCGCATCGGATCACTATATCTTATAGCTGCCATACAACTGGCAATAAATTAAATTTTCTTAGAACAAACAAAAAAAAATGTTATGCGATAAAACAATTTTGAACAGCATATTGAATTTCAGTGGTGTAGTTGGCAGAGTGGAAATTGCATAAAAGGTTCGAAAAGAGTATAAAATCTTCGGCATGCCGAAGATAATCCTTCCCCACTTGTTTTTTATACCCTGAACCCATTAAAAATGGGTAAAAAGGGTATTATGGTTTTGTGCAAAAGTATGTAACAGGCATAAGGAAGCATCTCCGACCATATAAAGTATATATATTCTTGATCAGTATCAACAGCCGAGGCGATCTAGCCATGTCCGTCTGTCTGTCCGTCTGACCATCTGTCCGTCTGACCGTCCGTCTGAACACGTGGATATCAGAGACTACAAGAGCTAGAGACATATTTGAAATATAAGTTCTCGTAGTGCCGGGACAATACAAGTTTGTTTCATTTTATCGGTAGCTCGTCCCGTTTAAAAGTTATATATAAATTTCAATTTCATACAAGCGTTTTTGCGCCTTAACTTAAAAGTTATAAGAGCTAGAGGCCCCAAATTAGCATGTATTATCTCGAATAGCATACACATGTAACAAGTTTTTCACTTTTTGGATACCACCCCCCAATTTCCCCCAAATTTGAAAAAAAAGCATTGATTTTTGCGACTTTTTGGAGCGATAGGGGGCCTGGCCCAAAAGTTAGGGATGCCAAGTTTGGTGGCTCTATTTTTTTTACCGCTTCATGATGGTAAGGGGGGGGAGGGTTGTGTGAGCAGAAATCGGCTTTCCAAGTTGGGGGATTCTAGCTCGAAAGCAGTGGTAGATATGGATTTAAACAACTTTTGATTGCGGGAGGGGTAGTAGCTCACAAATTTTGTTATCGATCCATGAGAGGGGGGTGTGGGGGCTTGACACTAATTTTTTTAACCCATTTTTAGAGTGACTTGCCAGAAATCTAGCTTCCACTTTTGGTGATTCTAACACAAAAACAGTGGGAGATATGGATTTGGAGGGGGTTACTAGAAACCGAGCTTTAGAGGGGGTGACCGGATGTCTATCTTCCCAATTTGGTGTCTCTAGCTCTAAAACTGTGGAAGATATAAATTTTCGCGATTTTTGAAGGCGATCTTTAGAGGACTTGGCCAGATGTCTACCATCAAAGTTTGGTTGCCCTAGCTCTTAAACTGTGCAATATATTAGCTCCGTGTTTCGTGGGGCGGGGTGGCTGGGGGGCGTTCTAGTGGGCGTGGCCGGAAAATCCAGGTCACATCCTTTTGGGCTGGTCAGCCCCAGTCTAAATTCCAAATTTTGTGACTAGCTCTAAAACTGCGGGAAATATACACGTGTTATCGAATTTTTCCTTCATGTATGTATATAGATTTTCGCGATTACGGGAGCGGGGGTTGGCGTGGTCGAAATTTTTGTTCTGTGATGTAGAGGACGTCACTAGTAATATATATTCCAAATATGGTGACTGACTCTAGAACTGCGGGAGATATAAGCATTTGCAATTAATTTTGGAGGGGGGACTGGTGGGCGTACAAGTGGGCGTCGTCAAAAAACCTAGGATCCTAGGATGGGGAAGTCACCGGCAACATACCTACCAAATTTGATGACTCTAGCTTCACTATTGTGGGAAATATTCACATTTTATCGATTTGTGATTTAAGGTGTATCGACATGTTATTGATTTGCCAGCCTCCCAGTGGGCGTGGCATAAATTTGGAACAAACCTGATCTGATGCAGATAGCTACAATCATAACAGAAAAAAGTTGAAGTCTTATATAGCTTCGAAAATACTTGCGTTCAGATGGACAGACGAACGGCCTGACGGACATTCGACAAAACCAATATACTATGAATACCTTCGGTATCAGAGTATAACAACCCATATTTTCATTTCACAAAGAAGTCGTTTTTATACCCTGAACCCATTAAACATGGGTAAAAAAGGTATTATGGTTTTGTGCATAAGTATGTAACAGGCATAAGGAAGCATCTCCGACCATATAAAGTATATATATTCTTTTTATACCCTGAACCCATTAAAAATGGGTAAAAGGGTATAATGGTTTTGTGCAAATGTATGTAACAGGCATAAGGAAGCATCTCCGACCATATAAAGTATATATATTATTGATCAGTATCAACAGCCGAGTCGATCTAGCCATGTCCGTCTGTCTGTCCGTCTGTATGAACACGCAGATATCAGAGACTATAAGAGCTAGAGACTTCATATTTGGAATATAAGTTGCCATAGTCCCGGGACAGATCAAGTTTATTGAAATTTATCGATAGCTCGTCCCGTTCAAAAGTTATCGATAAATTTCGATTTCAGACCAGCGTTTTTTGGATATAACTTACAAGTTATAAGAGCTAGAGGCCCCTAATTTGACATGTATAATCTCGAATAGCATACACATGTAACAAATATTTCACTTTTTGGATACCACCCCCCAAACCCCCAAAAGTTAAAAAAACCCATTTTTGAAGGTACGACCTTGCAATTTGGTTTGGTAACACATATTATCGACAATTGCTTGCCCCAAAAATTTCAATATGATCGGACAATAAACACAGAAGTTATTTAAGATTTAACTTTCCATTGTGTGGGGCTCAGCGAAAGAGCAAGCTAACTGCTTAAACCGCTGGCACTGCTTGTACTGCTTGTACTGCAGCATGTGTGAGTTTAGTAGTACGAATGATTGTAAGGACTGGGTTCAGGGTATCTCGTAGTCGGGCACTCCCGACTAGAGCACTCTTACTTGTTTTTATTTATTTTATTTTTATTTTATTTTATTTATTGTCGACTACTGACAGTCGACACAAAAGAATTTATATAAAATTATAAAACATTTTAATGTATATACAAGAATTTAAATAAATTTAAAATCGTAAATATATTAAATTAAAGAAATAAAGTTAAAATTACGTTAGGCTCTGGGGATATCAATAGCAAAATTAAATCATTGGTCCAACATTTGTTGCAAGGATTGGGGAAACCCAGAAAAACCCAATCAAACCAAAAATCAATAAAAATTTGTTTAGTAGTTAATGAGTTAGTATATATTAGAAAGTATTTTATAAAGTGAAAAATAGAAGATAGAGAGAGAATAAAGAAAAATAAAGGAGGGAAATAAAGAAAGAAAAGGGAAAATAGATTTAACTAAACACGGGCAGAGGTGTCCCGTAAATACAAAAGAATATAAGATTTTATTAGTGGGAGAGAGAGCTCAACCGAGATGACATGGAACACTTTGTTGTAGTCCTTGCAAAGAACACGAAGAGGATTGTGCAAAGCGTAATCAGTCGTGCATGAAGGTAAAATCAAGGGGACGTAGTTTCTTGTTGGCCTACTAGGCACAAAAAAGTTTAGGCGAGCTAACAGAAAGGAAGAGTCTATGTCGCCGTTAATTAACTTGTGTAGGAAGACAACACCAAGCGTTGTTCTACGGTTAAGTAACGACGGAAGATTAATAAGTAACAGCCTACTGGAATACGATGGCAAACGGAGATTGGGATCCCAGTTAAGTCCACGTAAGGCAAAGAGCAGAAATTGCTTCTGCACGGATTCTATACGCTCTTGGAAGTTTTGGTACTGCGGACACCAAATACATGAGCAGTATTCAAGGATAGGACGAACTAAAGAAACATATAGCAGTTTTGTGGTGAAAGGATCGTTAAATTCTTTCGACCAACGCTTAATAAAGCCAAGTACACCTCTGGCCTCATTAGTGATAGTCGACATATGCATATTAAAGTTAAGCTTGTTGTCAAAAATGACTCCAAGATCTTTAACTGTAAAGATACGTTGCAATGGAACATTGTCAATCGTATAAGTGGTTAAGTAGGGTCTAGTCCGACTAAAAGTCATGAACATACATTTTGAACAATTTAGCTGCAGTTGATTGGCCGAACACCAGCGCTGCATAGAGTTCAAATCATCTTGCAGATGAGTATGACACAAGGGATCGGTGTACGAAAAAATAAGTTTCACATCATCTGCGTACATAAGAATACGAGAGTGTGATACAATCGAAGGCAGGTCATTAATGAAAAGAGTAAACAATAAAGGTCCAAGATGACTACCTTGAGGTACACCAGAAGTAACGTGAACCATTTTCGAGGTAGTCGACCTAAGCAATACTCTTTGAGTGCGACCTTTCAAATAGGTGGCAATCCATAAAAGAAATGAGGGAGGGAATCCTAAACAATCAAGCTTATATAGCAATATATCATGGTTAACAGAGTCAAATGCTTTACTGAAGTCAGTATATATAACGTCAGTTTGCATTTTCGATAGAAATGCATCATTTACCAGGGAGGTAAATTCAAGCAAGTTGGTCGTAGTGGACCGACTCTTAATAAAACCATGTTGGGCAGGGGAAATAATCGACTTACAGAGATGTTGCAAAGTCGAAGTAAGGATTTTTTCAAATAATTTTGGGATGGCTGATAACTTTGCAATACCTCTATAATTCGAAATATCTGACTTCCCACCTTTTTTATGTAAAGGAATCACAAACGATTCCTTCCATATAGATGGGAAGACTGCAGAATCAAGGGATAGATTAAAAAGCTTTAGCAATGGTTGAATAAGCGAATTACAGCACTCCTTGAGCACACAACTAGGGATGTTGTCAGGCCCTGGAGAGAAAGAAGATTTTAGAGATTTAATAGAAGATAGAAGTGAAGTGTTAGAGATGGTTGGGGTAAATAGGTGGTTAGAAGGCGAAATTTGAAAATGATAAGACACATTAGTAGGGGTGACAGAGGAATAGGTTGACTGAAAAAATTTAGCAAATAGGTCAGAAGCAGCAGAATCATTACTAGCTTTTTCTATCCCAAGAAAAAACGAAGAGGGCAAACCAGAAGATTTGCGCTTGGAATTCACAAAGTTGTAAAATTGTTTAGGATCCTGACTAAACTGACGTTTGCAGCGAGCAAGATAATTCTCATAGCATTGAGAGTTTAGAAGAAAAAAGTTTGACTTGGCTATAGAATATTTAGACAAATCGAAATTGGAGCCAGACTTCTTAAATTTTTTAAAACACTTTGATTTTTGGTTTTTTAAATAAGAAAGTCTTGGCGTGAACCATGGTGGTTTCTTCAAACCAGATGTTCGAATGTATTTTGGTATACAAACGTCAAAGAGCGCATATATGTTTTCGTAGAATCTTTTAATAGCTACATCTATATCAACAGCATTGTCTAAAAAAGACCAATCAGTTGAATAAATAAGCTGATTAAGTAGGGTGTAATTACCCTTACGAAAACAAAATATTGGCATATTTGAGGTTGGTGAAGGTAAGGCGGAAGCTTTTGAAAAGAAAAGAGAAATTTCTATAGTGGGATGGTAAGAATCTTCAGGGACAGTTACTGGAGGTGACCTAGACACAGAAGCACTGGGACAGTCGTTGATAAAAACGAGATCAAGTATTCTATTCAATTGGTTATGAATTGAATTGATCTGAAACAACGAAAGATCAAACATGCCATCAATAAAATCATGCTGAGCTGACGGAATAAGATAATTTGTGCTGCTGAAAAATGACCATATGATATTTGGCAGATTAAAATCGCCTAAAACCACAAAAAGGTCATTATCACGCACATGGGTAGAAACTTCTCTGATATAAGATATGTGTCTCATATAAACTTGAATATCAGAAGAGGGAGGGATATAAGAGCAAGTAATAAAAAGAGCCATTGATGGGAATATTACTTTAGCAGCAACAATTTCTACATCAGCGGGCATAGTAAAATTAAAAAGTTCAGATTGGAGCGTGGCTTTAATGGCAATTAGAACACCACCACCTCTAGTCGGCCGGTCACGTCTATAGATATTAAAATTATTTGAAAAATCTCGCAATCAGAAACAGTAGTGTTTAACCAAGTTTCAGAGAAAGCGATAATATCTGACTCAAAAGATGTGCTATTTGAGAATAGACTTTTAAGTTTAGACATAAGGCCTCTAACATTCTGATATTGAATGGTAGTTAAATCAAAATTCAGTTTTTTGAGGGATTGCTGGATGCTGAACTACCAGCTGGAAGTGTGACAGGTGGAGGGATGTTTCGAATTTTTGGCTTAAATTCATGAACAATCATGTGTGGTGGCCAAAATTTCGGGTCACAAATTATGTGGAAAGTATCATTTGGAACACTTATTTTGAAAGACGCTATTTCACGAGGTGAAGAAAAATTAAATTTGGTGACTAATACGCTAGCGATAGTTTTGCTAGCAATGTATGAGACTATAGAGTCTGAAGTAGTATCAGAAGCAAGCCTAGATATAAAAACTTGCTTCCTAGGGGCAATCACATTTAAAACTGGTGGTTGCGCTGAAATTGCAATATTAGAATTGTTGCTAATTCCATTTGTAATCGGGCTATGAGTTGTTCTGCGTTTCCGCCGAGAAACAACTCGCACCGATGTTGACAGATCTACAGAAGGGGGTATGATAGGATCCACTGTGGTTGGTAGTGGAGTAATTTGGAGGGATGGAGAAGGAGACAAAGAAAGTATTGGCGAAACGTCCACATTTTTTGGAGTTGCCAAAAGAGTCGGAGTACACTGGGCAGCAGAAGGCGGCACAGATACAGGCACACTTAAGAAGTGCGACTCTAGCTGGCGAGCAGGGGGGACTCAAATTTATATTGGCTAAGCAGTTCAGCGCTTGATTCGAAATCATTCGCAAGAAGCTTAGCCACAGTTTGCAATTTAGTAAACTGATTTCTCACGGAATTATACATGCGTGAGAAGTCAGTTTGTATGTCTATGCATACTGGGCACGACCATTTCAAGCCACCGCTGCCTTTTTAGCAATTGCGGTGACTTTGTCACATTCGCGACCAGTAAGTCCTGCACATTTAGCATGCATAATATTATCACACAACCAACAGAAAATAAATTGTGGCTGTGCAGCATCATCAGTCTGCTTAAAAGTGCAATTAAGTTTGCAGCACGACATATTGACTACTGGAGTCTAACAAATTACACAAATATGATACAGAAATTTGCGAGAGCGCAAAGCAAAGAGAGGCGTAGAAGCAACCAAAAAAAAAAAAAGCACTCAAGTTTAACTCAAAACTAGAGTCAATACACAAATAATAATGCGTGTGAAGAACAAAACAATAACAACAAGTTAGGTGAGCGCGGCGCACAAAGAGAATATGCACAGGCGAACACACGCACAAACAGATGCTTGCAAACGAAAGCACCGAAACAAGATAAGCAGACGAAAAAAAGAACACAAACAACAAGTGCAGAACTGACGCCGCGTTAGTAAATTGAATAATTGCTATTATTCTATGCATAGCTGATAAGACTTTGCACAAAAACCAAAGCGTTATCACTTGACCACAATATTGGGTAAATTTTAGATAATTAAATGCTTTAACAGCGTTAAGAAAAAATAAAAGTTGCAGAGCACAATAAAACACGTCAATTACACTCAAGCTGAGATCTCTCTTGATCAGTATCAACAGCCGAGTCGATCTAGCCATGTCCGTCTGTCTGTCCGTCTGACCATCTGTCCGTCTGACCGTCCGTCTGAACACGTGGATATCAGAGACTACAAGAGCTAGAGACATATTTGAAATATAAGTTCTCGTAGTGCCGGGACAGTACAAGTTTGTTTCATTTTATCGGTAGCTCGTCCCGTTTAAAAGTTATATATAAATTTCGATTTCATACAAGCGTTTTTGCGCCTTAACTTAAAAGTTATAAGAGCTAGAGGCCCCAAATTAGCATGTATTATCTCGAATAGCATACACATGTAACAAGTTTTTCACTTTTTGGATACCACCCCCCAATTTCCCCCAAATTTGAAAAAAACGCATTTTTGAAGGTACGACCTTGCAATTTGGTTTGGCCACACATTTTATAGCCAATGTTCTGTCCTAAAAATTTCAGAAAGATTGGAAAATAAACAGAAGTTTTTTAAGATTTAACTTTCCATTGTGTGGAGCTCGGTGAAAAGCAAGCTAACTGCTTAAACCGCTTGCACTGCTTGTACTGCTTGAACTGCAGCATGTGTGTGTCTGGATTAGTATGCATGATTATAAGGACTTGGTTTGGGGTATCTCCTAGTCGGGCACTCCCGACTAGAGCACTATTACTTGTTCTTATATATATTTACTTATATTAGGAAAATATAGAAAATATTGATTCAATTAATATTGTGTCCCTTGCTGTCACATGTTGCGTATTCAAGCGTATTGGCATCGATTCCACTAATTTACAGCAATATTCGGGACTTATTTCATCCTGCAGCACCTGCTTCAAGACTACTTTTGGTAAAATTAGGTGCTCTCTAATTATACTCTTTTCAAAGAAAAAAATATAATTGGTACATATAATACTATATACTAAATAGAAATTAAGATAATTAATTGTGTATCAGCCATTGAGTGCGGAAACGATAGATTATTATTGAAAAAAATTAACTTTTTTGTCAAGTATTTTAAATGTACCCTAAGAAAATATCCCCGAATTAAGTTTGTTGATTCCAATTATTTGTATACCCTGAACCCATTAGAAATGGGTAAAAAGGGTATAATAAAATTGTGCAAAAGTATGTAACAGGCATTAGGAAGCATCTCCGACCATGTAGAGTATATATATTCTTGATCAGTATCAACAGCCGAGTCGATCCAGCCATGTCCGTCTGTCTGTATGAACACGCGGATATCAGAGACTTTAAGAGCTAGAGACTTCTTCTCATAGTCCCGGGACAGATCAAGTTTATTTAATTTTATCGATAACTCGCCCTGTTGAAAAGTTATCGATAAATTTCGTTTTCAGACTATCGTTTTTGGATCGTAACTTAAAAGTTATAGTAGCTTGGGGCCCCGAATTTGTCATGTATAATCTCGAATATCATACACATGTTGCAAATATTTCACTTTTTGGATGCCACCCCCCAATACCCCCAAAAGTTAAAAAAAAGCATTTGTGAAGGTATGACCCTGTAATTTCGTTTGATCAAACATTTTATAGCCAATGTTATGTCCTAAAAATATCGAAAAGGTCGGACAATAAACACAGATGTTATTTAAGATTTTGTGTGCGGCTCAGTGCAAAAGCAAGCTAACTGCTTAAACCGCTTGCACTTCTATACATGCCCAAATTTTTGTTAAGGGGCTGGTTCAAATAAGCTGTGAACCACTGTATATTCCTGATCAGTATTAGGAGCCGAGTCAATTTTGACATGTCCGTCTGTCTATCTGTGCGTCCGTCCGTCTGTATGAACACGCAGATATCAGAGAATATAATAGCTAGAGACTTGATATTTGGAATATAAGTTCTCGTAGTCCCGGGACAGATCAAGTTTGTTATCTTTTATCAATAGCTCAACCCCTTCAAAAGTTATCGATAAATTTATGTTTCAGACTAGTGTTTTTTGTCCATAACTTGAATGTTGTAAGACCTAAAGCACCAAATTTGGTATGTATAGTCTCGAATAGCATACACATGTACAAAATATGTCATTTGTTGGATACCTTTTAGATACCGTACCCACGTCCCCCCAAAAGTGAAAATTACCCTTTTTATAGCCAATGTTATGTCATACAAAAAAATTGATAGGAATGTATGAATGGATGTAAGGACTGGGTTCAGGGTATCTCATAGTTGGGCACTACCGACTAGAGCACTCTTGTTATACCCTGAATCCATGAAAAACGGGTAACAAGGGTACATTGAAGTTGTGCAAAAGTATGTAACAGGCATAAAGAGGCATCTCCGACCATATAAAATATATATATTCTTGATCAGTAACAACAGCTGTCGATTTAGCCATGTCCGTCTGTATGAACACTCGGATATCAGAGACTACAAGAGCTAGAGATTTCATATTTGAAATATAAGTTCTCGTAAGCCCGGTACAGATAACGATTATTTCATTTTATCGATAACTCGTCCCGTTCAAAAGTTAAGTTAATGAGCAGAAATATGTGCCATTATTGACACCAAAATAGGATTTGAGCGTGATCAATTTATGTTTCAACAAGACAGCGACCAAATGCACACTGCTTGGGCAGTACAAATGTGGATTTTATACAACACCAAACTCCATTGAGAAACTATTGTCATATCTTAAGCTAAAATCTAGAGAGCACCTTATATATTCAAAAGTCGTCTTGAAACAGGGGGTGCTGGATGAATGATCAAAAATAAGTCCCGAATATGGCCGTAAATTAGTGGAATCAATGCCAGTACGCTTGGAGGCAACATGTGACAGCAAGGGACACCACACAAAATTATAATTTAAGCAGCATTATTTAAGGTTTCCTAACATATAAGAAAAACGAATACTTTTGTGAGATGAAGTTATGCGTTTTTTTTAGTTTTGTTGCTCTATTTTGATAATTGTTAAAAGTTTTCAATTTTATACTCTTTTCGAAGAAAATAGTATATTCACTTTGTGCTGAAGTTTGTAATGCATCGAAGAAACGTCGGAGACCCCCAAAAGTTACTGCCAGTATGCTTAGAAAGACAAAACAAATTGATGTAGCCATGTCCGTCTGTATGTATGCAAACTAGTCCCTCAGTTTTTGAGCTATCGCGATGCAACTTTGCACAGACACTTATTATTCAAAAGGACAGCACATTGGTCGGAGCCGGCCGGATCGGACCACTATATCATATAGCTGCCATAAAACTTGAAGTCGGGTTTGGTCATAAATCCCATGCTTTCAAAGCTATCGCGATCAAACTTTGCACAGATATTTATTATTCAAAGAAACAGCCATTGGTCGGAGCCGGCCGGAACGGACCACTGCCATACAGCTGCCATACAACTCAAAGTCGAATTTGGCCATCTATCCCATGTTTTTCAATTTATCGCGATGAAAGTTTGCACTGATATTTATAATTCAAATAGACATCACATTGGTCGGAGCCGGTCGCATCGGATCACTATATCTTATAGCTGCCATACAACTGGCAATAAATTAAATTTTCTTAGAACAAACAAAAAACAAGTGAGAACGTTGCAGTCGGGCGGAGCCGACTGCGTAATACTCTGATACCATTTTAAGAACAGCTGAAAGCAAGTGAACAGAAAATTTTTGGTCGATCTTAAGAGGGGGTGACCAGAAGTCTATCTACCAATTTTGGTGACTCTAGCTCTAAAACTGTGGAAGATATAAGCTTTCGCGATTTTTGGGGGCGGGAAGGGGCGTGGCCCCAAAAAATTTGGCCGATCTTTAGAGGGAGTGACAAGAAGTCTATTTTACAAATTTCTTGACTCTAGCTCTAAAACTGTGGAAGATATACATTTTCGCGATTTTTGGGGGCGGGAGGGGGCGTGGCCCCAAATTTTTTTACCGATATTTAGAGGGGCTGACCAGAATTCTATCTTCCAAGTTTAATGACTCTAGCTCTGAAACTGTGGAAGATATAAATTTTCGCGATTTTGGGGGCGGGAGGGGGCGGGGCCCCAAAATTTTTTGCCGATCTTTAGGGGGGCTGACAATAAGTCTATCCTCCAATTTTGGTGACTCTAGCTCTAAAACTGTGGAAGATATACATTTTCGCGATTTTTGGGGGCGGGAGGGGGCGGGGCCCCAAAATTTTTTGCCGATCTTTAGGGGGGCTGACAATAAGTCTATCCTCCAATTTTGGTGGCCCTAGCTCTTAAACTGTGCGAGATATAGGCTTCCGTGTTTCGTGGGGGCGGGGTGGCTGGGGGCGTTCCAGTGGGCGTGGCCGGAAAATCCAGGACGCAATCTTTTGGGCTGGTCAGCCCTAGTCTAAATTCCAAATTTGAGGACTCTAGCTTCAAAATTGCGGGAAATATACACGTGTTATCGAATTGTGCATTCATGTATATCGATTTTCGCGATTACGGGGGCGGGAGTGGGCGTGGTCGAAATTTTGTTTCTGTAATCTGTAGAGGACGTCACCAGTAATATATATTCCAAATATGGTGACTTTAGCTCTAAAACTGCGGGAGATATAAGCATTTCAAATTAATTTTGGAGGGGGGCTGGTGGGCGTAATAATGGGCGTGGCCGATTAACCTAGGATCCAATTTTTTCGGGAGGTCACCAGCAATATACCTACCAAATTTGATTACTCTAGCTTCAAAATTGTGGGAGTTATTCACGTTTAATCGATTTGTGATTTGAGGTGTATCGACATGTTATCGATTTGCCAGCCTCCCAGTGGGCGTGGCATAAATTTGGAATAAACTTGATCTGAAGCAGATAGCTATAATCATAACGCAAAAGATTTCAAGAGTCTATCTAATATCGTTTCGGAAATACGCGCGTTCATCCAGACAGACAGACGGACAGACGGACGGCCTGACGGACATTCGACAAAACCAATATACTATGAGTACCTTCGGTATCAGAGTATAAAAATGTTATGCGATAAAACAATTTTGAACAGCATATTGAATTTCAGTGGTGCAGTTGGCAGGTTCGAAAAGAGTATAAAATCTTCGGCATGCCGAAGATAATCCTTCCCCACTTGTTTTTTATACCCTGAACCCATTAAAAATGGGTAAAAGGGTATTATGGTTTTGTGCAAAAGTATGTAACAGGCATAAGGAAGCATCTCCGACCATATAAAGTATATATATTCTTGATCAGTATCAACAGCCGAGTCGATCTAGCCATGTCCGTCTGTCTGTCCGTCTGACCATCTGTCCGTCTGACCGTCCGTCTGAACACGTGGATATCAGAGACTACAAGAACTAGAGACATATTTGAAATATAAGTTCTCGTAGTGCTGGGACAATACAAGTTTGTTTCATTTTATCGGCAGCTCGTCCCGTTTAAAAGTTATATATAAATTTCGATTTCATACAAGCGTTTTTGCGCCTTAACTTAAAAGTTATAAGAGCTAGAGGCCCCAAATTAGCATGTATTATCTCGAATAGCATACACATGTAACAAGTTTTTCACTTTTTGGATACCACCCCCCAATTTCCCCCAAATTTGAAAAAAACGCATTTTTGAAGGTACGACCTTGCAATTTGGTTTGGCCACACATTTTATAGCCAATGTTCTGTCCTAAAAATTTCAGAAAGATTGGAAGATAAACAGAAGTTTTTTAAGATTTAACTTTCCATTGTGTGGGGCTCGGTGAAAAGCATGCTAACTGCTTAAACCGCTTGCACGGCTTGTACTGCTTGAACTGCAGCATGTGTGTGTTTAGATTAGTATGCATGATTGTAAGGACTTGGTTCAGGGTATCTCCTAGTCGGGCACTCCCGACTAGAGCACTCTTACTTGTTAAATTTTATCTTACTACATTCGTAGAGTGATGTTTACGAAAGGCAATGCAAATGACAGAATTTGTAAACTTTCAATAGTTATGAAAATTGAGATACGAAAATAAAATCAAGTAAGAACGTTGCAGTCGGGCGTAGCCGACTGCGTAATACTCTGATACCATTGTAAGAATAGCAGAAAGCAAGTGGAACATAACCTTTTTGCTGGTGTATAGGTGACGGCGTTAGTGATCGTTGGTTGACCGTTTAGTAAGCTGAACAATAATCTACCTTTCCAGTTTACTGATTCTAGCTCTAAAGCAGTTTGATATATTGATTTTTGGAGCGATAGGGGGCCTGGCCCAAAAGTTAGGGATGCCAAGTTTGGTGGTTCTATTTTTTTTACCGCTCCAGGATGGGAAGGGGGGGAGGGTTGTGTGAGCAGAAATCGGCTTTCCAAGTTGGGGGACTCTAGCTCGAAAGCAGTGGTAGATATGGATTTAAACAACTTTTGATTGCGGGAGGGGTAGTAGCTCACAAATTTTGTTATCGATCCATGAGAGGGGGGTGTGGGGGTTTGACACTAATTTTTTTAACCCATTTTTAGAGTGACTTGCCAGAAATCTAGCTTCCACTTTTGGTGATTCTAACACAAAAACAGTGGGAGATATGGATTTGGAGGGGGTTACTAGAAACCGAGCTTTAGAGGGGGTGACCGGATGTCTATCTTCCCAATTTGGTGTCTCTAACTCTAAAACTGTGGAAGATATAAATTTTCGCGATTTTTGAAGGCGATCTTTAGAGGACTTGGCCAGATGTCTACCATCAAAGTTTGGTTGCCCTAGCTCTTAAACTGTGCAATATATTAGCTCCGTGTTTCGTGGGGCGGGGTGGCTGGGGGGCGTTCTAGTGGGCGTGGCCGGAAAATCCAGGTCACATCCTTTTGGGCTGGTCAGCCCCAGTCTAAATTCCAAATTTTGTGACTAGCTCTAAAACTGCGGGAAATATACACGTGTTATCGAATTTTTCCTTCATGTATGTATATAGATTTTCGCGATTACGGGAGCGGGGGTTGGCGTGGTCGAAATTTTTGTTCTGTGATGTAGAGGACGTCACTAGTAATATATATTCCAAATATGGTGACTGACTCTAGAACTGCGGGAGATATAAGCATTTGCAATTAATTTTGGAGGGGGGACTGGTGGGCGTACAAGTGGGCGTCGTCAAAAAACCTAGAATCCTAGGATGGGGAAGTCACCGGCAACATACCTACCAAATTTGATGACTCTAGCTTCACTATTGTGGGAAATATTCACATTTTATCGATTTGTGATTTAAGGTGTATCGACATGTTATTGATTTGCCAGCCTCCCAGTGGGCGTGGCATAAATTTGGAACAAACCTGATCTGAAGCAGATAGCTACAATCATAACAGAAAAAAGTTGAAGTCTTATATAGCTTCGAAAATACTTGCGTTCAGATGGACAGACGAACGGCCTGACGGACATTCGACAAAACCAATATACTATGAATACCTTCGGTATCAGAGTATAACAACCCATATTTTCATTTCACAAAGAAATCGTTTTTATACCCTGAACCCATTAAACATGGGTAAAAAGGGTATTATGGTTTTGTGCAAAAGTATGTAACAGGCATAAGGAAGCATCTCCGACCATATAAAGTATATATATTCTTGATCAGTATCAACAGCCGAGTCGATCTAGCCATGTCCGTCTGTCTGTCCGTCTGACCATCTGTCCGTCTGACCGTCCGTCTGAACACGTGGATATCAGAGACTACAAGAGCTAGAGACATATTTGAAATATAAGTTCTCGTAGTGCCGGGACAGTACAAGTTTGTTTCATTTTATCGGTAGCTCGTCCCGTTTAAAAGTTATATATAAATTTCGATTTCATACAAGCGTTTTTGCGCCTTAACTTAAAAGTTATAAGAGCTAGAGGCCCCAAATTAGCATGTATTATCTCGAATAGCATACACATGTAACAAGTTTTTCACTTTTTGGATACCACCCCCCAATTTCCCCCAAATTTGAAAAAAACGCATTTTTGAAGGTACGACCTTGCAATTTGGTTTGGCCACACATTTTATAGCCAATGTTCTGTCCTAAAAATTTCAGAAAGATTGGAAAATAAACAGAAGTTTTTTAAGATTTAACTTTCCATTGTGTGGAGCTCGGTGAAAAGCAAGCTAACTGCTTAAACCGCTTGCACTGCTTGTACTGCTTGAACTGCAGCATGTGTGTGTCTGGATTAGTATGCATGATTATAAGGACTTGGTTTGGGGTATCTCCTAGTCGGGCACTCCCGACTAGAGCACTATTACTTGTTCTTATATATATTTACTTATATTAGGAAAATATAGAAAATATTGATTCAATTAATATTGTGTCCCTTGCTGTCACATGTTGCGTATTCAAGCGTATTGGCATCGATTCCACTAATTTACAGCAATATTCGGGACTTATTTCATCCTGCAGCACCTGCTTCAAGACTACTTTTGGTAAAATTAGGTGCTCTCTAATTATACTCTTTTCAAAGAAAAAAATATAATTGGTACATATAATACTATATACTAAATAGAAATTAAGATAATTAATTGTGTATCAGCCATTGAGTGCGGAAACGATCGATTATTTTTGAAACAAATTAACTTTTTTGTCAAGTATTTTAAATGTACCCTAAGAAAATATCCCCGAATTAAGTTTGTTGATTCCAATTATTTGTATACCCTGAACCCATTAGAAATGGGTAAAAAGGGTATAATAAAATTGTGCAAAAGTATGTAACAGGCATTAGGAAGCATCTCCGACCATGTAGAGTATATATATTCTTGATCAGTATCAACAGCCGAGTCGATCCAGCCATGTCCGTCTGTCTGTATGAACACGCGGATATCCGAGATTATAAGAGCTAGAGACTTCTTCTCATAGTCCCGGGACAGATCAAGTTTATTTAATTTTATCGATAACTCGCCCTGTTGAAAAGTTATCGATAAATTTCGTTTTCAGACTATCGTTTTTGGATCGTAACTTAAAAGTTATAGTAGCTTGGGGCCCCGAATTTGTCATGTATAATCTCGAATATCATACACATGTTGCAAATATTTCACTTTTTGGATGCCACCCCCCAATCCCCCCAAAAGTTAAAAAAAAGCATTTGTGAAGGTATGACCCTGTAATTTCGTTTGATTAAACATTTTATAGCCAATGTTATGTCCTAAAAATATCGAAAAGGTCGGACAATAAACACAGATGTTATTTAAGATTTTGTGTGCGGCTCAGTGCAAAAGCAAGCTAACTGCTTAAACCGCTTGCACTTCTATACATGCCCAAATTTTTGTTAAGGGGCTGGTTCAAATAAGCTGTGAACCACTGTATATTCCTGATCAGTATTAGGAGCCGAGTCAATTTTGACATGTCCGTCTGTCTATCTGTGCGTCCGTCCGTCTTTATGAACACGCAGATATCAGAGAATATAATAGCTAGAGACTTGATATTTGGAATATAAGTTCTCGTAGTCCCGGGACAGATCAAGTTTGTTATCTTTTATCAATAGCTCAACCCCTTCAAAAGTTATCGATAAATTTATGTTTCAGACTAGTGTTTTTTGTCCATAACTTGAATGTTGTAAGACCTAAAGCACCAAATTTGGTATGTATAGTCTCGAATAGCATACACATGTACAAAATATGTCATTTGTTGGATACCTTTTAGATACCGTACCCACGTCCCCCCAAAAGTGAAAATTACCCATTTTATAGCCAATGTTATGTCATACAAAAAAATTGATAGGAATGTATGAATGGATGTAAGGACTGGGTTCAGGGTATCTCATAGTTGGGCACTACCGACTAGAGCACTCTTGTTATACCCTGAATCCATGAAAAACGGGTAACAAGGGTACATTGAAGTTGTGCAAAAGTATGTAACAGGCATAAAGAAGCATCTCCGACCATATAAAATATATATATTCTTGATCAGTAACAACAGCTGTCGATTTAGCCATGTCCGTCTGTATGAACACTCGGATATCAGAGACTACAAGAGCTAGAGATTTCATATTTGAAATATAAGTTCTCGTAAGCCCGGTACAGATAACGATTATTTCATTTTATCGATAACTCGTCCCGTTCAAAAGTTAAGTTAATGAGCAGAAATATGTGCCATTATTGACACCAAAATAGGATTTGAGCGTGATCAATTTATGTTTCAACAAGACAGCGACCAAATACACACTGCTTGGGCAGTACAAATGTGGACTTTATACAACACCAAACTCCATTGAGAAACTATTGTCATATCTTAAGCTAAAATCTAGAGAGCACCTTATATATTCAAAAGTCGTCTTGAAACAGGGGGTGCTGGATGAATGATCAAAAATAAGTCCCGAATATGGCCGTAAATTAGTGGAATCAATGCCAGTACGCTTGGAGGCAACATGTGACAGCAAGGGACACCACACAAAATTATAATTTAAGCAGCATTATCTAAGGTTTCCTAACATATAAGAAAAACGAATACTTTTGTGAGATGAAGTTATGCGTATTTTTTAGTTTTGTTGCTCTATTTTGATAATTGTTAAAAGTTTTCAATTTTATACTCTTTTCGAAGAAAATAGTATATTCACTTTGTGCTGAAGTTTGTAATGCATCGAAGAAACGTCGGAGACCCCAAAAGTTACTGCCAGTATGCTAAGAAAGACAAAACAAATTGATGTAGCCATGTCCGTCTGTATGTATGCAAACTAGTCCCTCAGTTTTTGAGCTATCGCGATGCAACTTTGCACAGACACTTATTATTCAAAAAGACAGCACATTGGTCGGAGCCGGCCGGATCGGACCACTATATCATATAGCTGCCATAAAACTTGAAGTCGGGTTTGGTCATAAATCCCATGCTTTCAAAGCTATCGCGATCAAACTTTGCACAGATATTTATTATTCAAAGAAACAGCCATTGGTCGGAGCCGGCCGGAACGGACCACTGCCATACAGCTGCCATACAACTCAAAGTCGAATTTGGCCATCTATCCCATGTTTTTTAATTTATCGCGATGAAACTTTGCACTGATATTTATAATTCAAATAGACATCACATTGGTCGGAGCCGGTCGCATCGGATCACTATATCTTATAGCTGACATACAACTGGCAATAAATTAAATTTTCTTAGAACAAACAAAAAAAAATGTTATGCGATAAAACAATTTTGAACAGCATATTGAATTTCAGTGGTGCAGTTGGCAGAGTGGAAATTGCATAAAAGGTTCGAAAAGAGTATAAAATCTTCGGCATGCCGAAGATAATCCTTCCCACTTGTTTTTATACCCTGAACCCATTAAAAATGGGTAAAAAGGGTATTATGGTTTTGTGCAAAAGTATGTAACAGGCATAAGGAAGCATCTCCGACCATATAAAGTATATATATTCTTGATCAGTATCAACAGCCGAGTCGATCTAGCCATGTCCGTCTGTCTGTCCGTCTGACCATCTGTCCGTCTGACCGTCCGTCTGAACACGTGGATATCAGAGACTACAAGAGCTAGAGACATATTTGAAATATAAGTTCTCGTAGTGCCGGGACAGTACAAGTTTGTTTAATTTTATCGGTAGCTCGTCCCGTTTAAAAGTTATATATAAATTTCGATTTCATACAAGCGTTTTTGCGCCTTAACTTAAAAGTTATAAGAGCTAGAGGCCCCAAATTAGCATGTATTATCTCGAATAGCATACACATGTAACAAGTTTTTCACTTTTTGGATACCACCCCCCAATTTCCCCCAAATTTGAAAAAAAGCATTTTTGAAGGTACGACCTTGCAATTTGGTTTGGCCACACATTTTATAGCCTGTTCTGTCCTAAAAATTTCAGAAAGACTGGAAAATAAACAGAAGTTTTTTAAGATTTAACTTTCCATTGTGTGGGGCTCGGTGAAAAGCATGCTAACTGCTTAAACCGCTTGCACGGCTTGTACTGCTTGAACTGCAGCATGTGTGTGTTTAGATTAGTATGCATGATTGTAAGGACTTGGTTCAGGGTATCTCCTAGTCGGGCACTCCCGACTAGAGCACTCTTACTTGTTAAATTTTATCTTACTACATTCGTAGAGTGATGTTTACGAAAGGCAATGCAAATGACAGAATTTGTAAACTTTCAATAGTTATGAAAATTGAGATACGAAACTAAAATCAAGTAAGAACGTTGCAGTCGGGCGTAGCCGACTGCGTAATACTCTGATACCATTGTAAGAATAGCAGAAAGCAAGTGGAACATAACCTTTTTGCTGGTGTATAGGTGACGGCGTTAGTGATCGTTGGTTGACCGTTTAGTAAGCTGAACAATAATCTACCTTTCCAGTTTACTGATTCTAGCTCTAAAGCAGTTTGATATATTGATTTTTGGAGCGATAGGGGGCCTGGCCCAAAAGTTAGGGATGCCAAGTTTGGTGGTTCTATTTTTTTTACCGCTCCAGGATGGGAAGGGGGGGGGGGGAGGGTTGTGTGAGCAGAAATCGGCTTTCCAAGTTGGGGGACTCTAGCTCGAAAGCAGTGGTAGATATGGATTTAAACAACTTTTGATTGCGGGAGGGGTAGTAGCTCACAAATTTTGTTATCGATCCATGAGAGGGGGGTGTGGGGGTTTGACACTAATTTTTTTAACCCATTTTTAGAGTGACTTGCCAGAAATCTAGCTTCCACTTTTGGTGATTCTAACACAAAAACAGTGGGAGATATGGATTTGGAGGGGGTTACTAGAAACCGAGCTTTAGAGGGGGTGACCGGATGTCTATCTTCCCAATTTGGTGTCTCTAGCTCTAAAACTGTGGAAGATATAAATTTTCGCGATTTTTGAAGGCGATCTTTAGAGGACTTGGCCAGATGTCTACCATCAAAGTTTGGTTGCCCTAGCTCTTAAACTGTGCAATATATTAGCTCCGTGTTTCGTGGGGCGGGGTGGCTGGGGGGCGTTCTAGTGGGCGTGACCGGAAAATCCAGGTCACATCCTTTTGGGCTGGTCAGCCCCAGTCTAAATTCCAAATTTTGTGACTAGCTCTAAAACTGCGGGAAATATACACGTGTTATCGAATTTTTCCTTCATGTATGTATATAGATTTTCGCGATTACGGGAGCGGGGGTTGGCGTGGTCGAAATTTTTGTTCTGTGATGTAGAGGACGTCACTAGTAATATATATTCCAAATATGGTGACTGACTCTAGAACTGCGGGAGATATAAGCATTTGCAATTAATTTTGGAGGGGGGACTGGTGGGCGTACAAGTGGGCGTCGTCAAAAAACCTAGGATCCTAGGATGGGGAAGTCACCGGCAACATACCTACCAAATTTGATGACTCTAGCTTCACTATTGTGGGAAATATTCACATTTTATCGATTTGTGATTTAAGGTGTATCGACATGTTATTGATTTGCCAGCCTCCCAGTGGGCGTGGCATAAATTTGGAACAAACCTGATCTGAAGCAGATAGCTACAATCATAACAGAAAAAAGTTGAAGTCTTATATAGCTTCGAAAATACTTGCGTTCAGATGGACAGACGAACGGCCTGACGGACATTCGACAAAACCAATATACTATGAATACCTTCGGTATCAGAGTATAACAACCCATATTTTCATTTCACAAAGAAGTCGTTTTTATACCCTGAACCCATTAAACATGGGTAAAAAGGATATTATGGTTTTGTGCAAAAGTATGTAACAGGCATTAGGAAGCATCTCCGACCATGTAGAGTATATATATTCTTGATCAGTATCAACAGCCGAGTCGATCCAGCCATGTCCGTCTGTCTGTATGAACACGCGGATATCCGAGATTATAAGAGCTAGAGACTTCTTCTCATAGTCCCGGGACAGATCAAGTTTATTTAATTTTATCGATAACTCGCCCTGTTGAAAAGTTATCGATAAATTTCGTTTTCAGACTATCGTTTTTGGATCGTAACTTAAAAGTTATAGTAGCTTGGGGCCCCGAATTTGTCATGTATAATCTCGAATATCATACACATGTTGCAAATATTTCACTTTTTGGATGCCACCCCCCAATCCCCCCAAAAGTTAAAAAAAAGCATTTGTGAAGGTATGACCCTGTAATTTCGTTTGATCAAACATTTTATAGCCAATGTTATGTCCTAAAAATATCGAAAAGGTCGGACAATAAACACAGATGTTATTTAAGATTTTGTGTGCGGCTCAGTGCAAAAGCAAGCTAACTGCTTAAACCGCTTGCACTTCTATACATGCCCAAATTTTTGTTAAGGGGCTGGTTCAAATAAGCTGTGAACCACTGTATATTCCTGACCAGTATTAGGAGCCGAGTCAATTTTGACATGTCCGTCTGTCTATCTGTGCGTCCGTCCGTCTGTATGAACACGCAGATATCAGAGAATATAATAGCTAGAGACTTGATATTTGGAATATAAGTTCTCGTAGTCCCGGGACAGATCAAGTTTGTTATCTTTTATCAATAGCTCAACCCCTTCAAAAGTTATCGATAAATTTATGTTTCAGACTAGTGATTTTTGTCCATAACTTGAATGTTGTAAGACCTAAAGCACCAAATTTGGTATGTATAGTCTCGAATAGCATACACATGTACAAAATATGTCATTTGTTGGATACCTTTTAGATACCGTACCCACGTCCCCCCAAAAGTGAAAATTACCCATTTTATAGCCAATGTTATGTCATACAAAAAAATTGATAGGAATGTATGAATGGATGTAAGGACTGGGTTCAGGGTATCTCATAGTTGGGCACTACCGACTAGAGCACTCTTGTTATACCCTGAATCCATGAAAAACGGGTAACAAGGGTACATTGAAGTTGTGCAAAAGTATGTAACAGGCATAAAGAAGCATCTCCGACCATATAAAATATATATATTCTTGATCAGTAACAACAGCTGAGTCGATTTAGCCATGTCCGTCTGTATGAACACTCGGATATCAGAGACTACAAGAGCTAGAGATTTCATATTTGAAATATAAGTTCTCGTAAGCCCGGCACAGATAACGATTATTTAATTTTATCGATAACTCGTCCCGTTCAAAAGTTAAGTTAATGAGCAGAAATATGTGCCATTATTGACACCAAAATAGGATTTGAGCGTGATCAATTTATGTTTCAACAAGACAGCGACCAAATACACACTGCTTGGGCAGTACAAATGTGGATTTTATACAACACCAAACTCCATTGAGAAACTATTGTCATATCTTAAGCTAAAATCTAGAGAGCACCTTATATATTCAAAAGTCGTCTTGAAACAGGGGGTGCTGGATGAATGAGCAAAAATAAGTCCCGAATATGGCCGTAAATTAGTGGAATCAATGCCAGTACGCTTGGAGGCAACATGTGACAGCAAGGGACACCACACAAAATTATAATTTAAGCAGCATTATCTAAGGTTTCCTAACATATAAGAAAAACGAATACTTTTGTGAGATGAAGTTATGCGTTTTTTTTAGTTTTGTTGCTCTATTTTGATAATTGTTAAAAGTTTTCAATTTTATACTCTTTTCGAAGAAAATAGTATATTCACTTTGTGCTGAAGTTTGTAATGCATCGAAGAAACGTCGGAGACCCCCAAAAGTTACTGCCAGTATGCTTAGAAAGACAAAACAAATTGATGTAGCCATGTCCGTCTGTATGTATGCAAACTAGTCCCTCAGTTTTTGAGCTATCGCGATGCAACTTTGCACAGACACTTATTATTCAAAAGGACAGCACATTGGTCGGAGCCGGCCGGATCGGACCACTATATCATATAGCTGCCATAAAACTTGAAGTCGGGTTTGGTCATAAATCCCATGCTTTCAAAGCTATCGCGATCAAACTTTGCACAGATATTTATTATTCAAAGAAACAGCCATTGGTCGGAGCCGGCCGGAACGGACCACTGCCATACAGCTGCCATACAACTCAATGTCGAATTTGGCCATCTATCCCATGTTTTTTAATTTATCGCGATGAAACTTTGCACTGATATTTATAATTCAAATAGACATCACATTGGTCGGAGCCGGTCGCATCGGATCACTATATCTTATAGCTGACATACAACTGGCAATAAATTAAATTTTCTTAGAACAAACAAAAAAAAATGTTATGCGATAAAACAATTTTGAACAGCATATTGAATTTCAGTGGTGCAGTTGGCAGAGTGGAAATTGCATAAAAGGTTCGAAAAGAGTATAAAATCTTCGGCATGCCGAAGATAATCCTTCCCCACTTGTTTTTTATACCCTGAACCCATTAAAAATGGGTAAAAAGGGTATTATGGTTTTGTGCAAAAGTATGTAACAGGCATAAGGAAGCATCTCCGACCATATAAAGTATATATATTCTTGATCAGTATCAACAGCCGAGTCGATCTAGCCATGTCCGTCTGTCTGTCCGTCTGACCATCTGTCCGTCTGACCGTCCGTCTGAACACGTGGATATCAGAGACTACAAGAGCTAGAGACATATTTGAAATATAAGTTCTCGTAGTGCCGGGACAGTACAAGTTTGTTTAATTTTATCGGTAGCTCGTCCCGTTTAAAAGTTATATATAAATTTCGATTTCATACAAGCGTTTTTGCGCCTTAACTTAAAAGTTATAAGAGCTAGAGGCCCCAAATTAGCATGTACTATCGCGAATAGCATACACATGTAACAAGTTTTTCACTTTTTGGATACCACCCCCCAATTTCCCCCAAATTTGAAAAAAAGCATTTTTGAAGGTACGACCTTGCAATTTGGTTTGGCCACACATTTTATAGCCTGTTCTGTCCTAAAAATTTCAGAAAGATTGGAAAATAAACAGAAGTTTTTTAAGATTTAACTTTCCATTGTGTGGGGCTCGGTGAAAAGCATGCTAACTGCTTAAACCGCTTGCACGGCTTGTACTGCTTGAACTGCAGCATGTGTGTGTTTAGATTAGTATGCATGATTGTAAGGACTTGGTTCAGGGTATCTCCTAGTCGGGCACTCCCGACTAGAGCACTCTTACTTGTTAAATTTTATCTTACTACATTCGTAGAGTGATGTTTACGAAAGGCAATGCAAATGACAGAATTTGTAAACTTTCAATAGTTATGAAAATTGAGATACGAAACTAAAATCAAGTAAGAACGTTGCAGTCGGGCGTAGCCGACTGCGTAATACTCTGATACCATTGTAAGAATAGCAGAAAGCAAGTGGAACATAACCTTTTTGCTGGTGTATAGGTGACGGCGTTAGTGATCGTTGGTTGACCGTTTAGTAAGCTGAACAATAATCTACCTTTCCAGTTTACTGATTCTAGCTCTAAAGCAGTTTGATATATTGATTTTTGGAGCGATAGGGGGCCTGGCCCAAAAGTTAGGGATGCCAAGTTTGGTGGTTCTATTTTTTTTACCGCTCCAGGATGGGAAGGGGGGGGAGGGTTGTGTGAGCAGAAATCGGCTTTCCAAGTTGGGGGACTCTAGCTCGAAAGCAGTGGTAGATATGGATTTAAACAACTTTTGATTGCGGGAGGGGTAGTAGCTCACAAATTTTGTTATCGATCCATGAGAGGGGGGTGTGGGGGCTTGACACTAATTTTTTTAACCCATTTTTAGAGTGACTTGCCAGAAATCTAGCTTCCACTTTTGGTGATTCTAACACAAAAACAGTGGGAGATATGGATTTGGAGGGGGTTACTAGAAACCGAGCTTTAGAGGGGGTGACCGGATGTCTATCTTCCCAATTTGGTGTCTCTAGCTCTAAAACTGTGGAAGATATAAATTTTCGCGATTTTTGAAGGCGATCTTTAGAGGACTTGGCCAGATGTCTACCATCAAAGTTTGGTTGCCCTAGCTCTTAAACTGTGCAATATATTAGCTCCGTGTTTCGTGGGGCGGGGTGGCTGGGGGGCGTTCTAGTGGGCGTGACCGGAAAATCCAGGTCACATCCTTTTGGGCTGGTCAGCCCCAGTCTAAATTCCAAATTTTGTGACTAGCTCTAAAACTGCGGGAAATATACACGTGTTATCGAATTTTTCCTTCATGTATGTATATAGATTTTCGCGATTACGGGAGCGGGGGTTGGCGTGGTCGAAATTTTTGTTCTGTGATGTAGAGGACGTCACTAGTAATATATATTCCAAATATGGTGACTGACTCTAGAACTGCGGGAGATATAAGCATTTGCAATTAATTTTGGAGGGGGGACTGGTGGGCGTACAAGTGGGCGTCGTCAAAAAACCTAGGATCCTAGGATGGGGAAGTCACCGGCAACATACCTACCAAATTTGATGACTCTAGCTTCACTATTGTGGGAAATATTCACATTTTATCGATTTGTGATTTAAGGTGTATCGACATGTTATTGATTTGCCAGCCTCCCAGTGGGCGTGGCATAAATTTGGAACAAACCTGATCTGAAGCAGATAGCTACAATCATAACAGAAAAAAGTTGAAGTCTTATATAGCTTCGAAAATACTTGCGTTCAGATGGACAGACGAACGGCCTGACGGACATTCGACAAAACCAATATACTATGAATACCTTCGGTATCAGAGTATAACAACCCATATTTTCATTTCACAAAGAAGTCGTTTTTATACCCTGAACCCATTAAACATGGGTAAAAAGGGTATTATGGTTTTGTGCAAAAGTATGTAACAGGCATAAGGAAGCATCTCCGACCATATAAAGTATATATATTCTTGATCAGTATCAACAGCCGAGTCGATCTAGCCATGTCCGTCTGTCTGTCCGTCTGACCATCTGTCCGTCTGACCGTCCGTCTGAACACGTGGATATCAGAGACTACAAGAGCTAGAGACATATTTGAAATATAAGTTCTCGTAGTGCCGGGACAGTACAAGTTTGTTTCATTTTATCGGTAGCTCGTCCCGTTTAAAAGTTATATATAAATTTCGATTTCATACAAGCGTTTTTGCGCCTTAACTTAAAAGTTATAAGAGCTAGAGGCCCCAAATTAGCATGTATTATCTCGAATAGCATACACATGTAACAAGTTTTTCACTTTTTGGATACCACCCCCCAATTTCCCCCAGATTTAACTTTCCATTGTGTGGAGCTCGGTGAAAAGCAAGCTAACTGCTTAAACCGCTTGCACTGCTTGTACTGCTTGAACTGCAGCATGTGTGTGTCTGGATTAGTATGCATGATTATAAGGACTTGGTTTGGGGTATCTCCTAGTCGGGCACTCCCGACTAGAGCACTATTACTTGTTCTTATATATATTTACTTATATTAGGAAAATATAGAAAATATTGATTCAATTAATATTGTGTCCCTTGCTGTCACATGTTGCGTATTCAAGCGTATTGGCATCGATTCCACTAATTTACAGCAATATTCGGGACTTATTTCATCCTGCAGCACCTGCTTCAAGACTACTTTTGGTAAAATTAGGTGCTCTCTAATTATACTCTTTTCAAAGAAAAAAATATAATTGGTACATATAATACTATATACTAAATAGAAATTAAGATAATTAATTGTGTATCAGCCATTGAGTGCGGAAACGATCGATTATTTTTGAAACAAATTAACTTTTTTGTCAAGTATTTTAAATGTACCCTAAGAAAATATCCCCGAATTAAGTTTGTTGATTCCAATTATTTGTATACCCTGAACCCATTAGAAATGGGTAAAAAGGGTATAATAAAATTGTGCAAAAGTATGTAACAGGCATTAGGAAGCATCTCCGACCATGTAGAGTATATATATTCTTGATCAGTATCAACAGCCGAGTCGATCCAGCCATGTCCGTCTGTCTGTATGAACACGCGGATATCCGAGATTATAAGAGCTAGAGACTTCTTCTCATAGTCCCGGGACAGATCAAGTTTATTTAATTTTATCGATAACTCGCCCTGTTGAAAAGTTATCGATAAATTTCGTTTTCAGACTATCGTTTTTGGATCGTAACTTAAAAGTTATAGTAGCTTGGGGCCCCGAATTTGTCATGTATAATCTCGAATATCATACACATGTTGCAAATATTTCACTTTTTGGATGCCACCCCCCAATCCCCCCAAAAGTTAAAAAAAAGCATTTGTGAAGGTATGACCCTGTAATTTCGTTTGATCAAACATTTTATAGCCAATGTTATGTCCTAAAAATATCGAAAAGGTCGGACAATAAACACAGATGTTATTTAAGATTTTGTGTGCGGCTCAGTGCAAAAGCAAGCTAACTGCTTAAACCGCTTGCACTTCTATACATGCCCAAATTTTTGTTAAGGGGCTGGTTCAAATAAGCTGTGAACCACTGTATATTCCTGATCAGTATTAGGAGCCGAGTCAATTTTGACATGTCCGTCTGTCTATCTGTGCGTCCGTCCGTCTGTATGAACACGCAGATATCAGAGAATATAATAGCTAGAGACTTGATATTTGGAATATAAGTTCTCGTAGTCCCGGGACAGATCAAGTTTGTTATCTTTTATCAATAGCTCAACCCCTTCAAAAGTTATCGATAAATTTATGTTTCAGACTAGTGTTTTTTGTCCATAACTTGAATGTTGTAAGACCTAAAGCACCAAATTTGGTATGTATAGTCTCGAATAGCATACACATGTACAAAATATGTCATTTGTTGGATACCTTTTAGATACCGTACCCACGTCCCCCCAAAAGTGAAAATTACCCATTTTATAGCCAATGTTATGTCATACAAAAAAATTGATAGGAATGTATGAATGGATGTAAGGACTGGGTTCAGGGTATCTCATAGTTGGGCACTACCGACTAGAGCACTCTTGTTATACCCTGAATCTATGAAAAACGGGTAACAAGGGTACATTGAAGTTGTGCAAAAGTATGTAACAGGCATAAAGAAGCATCTCCGACCATATAAAATATATATATTCTTGATCAGTAACAACAGCTGAGTCGATTTAGCCATGTCCGTCTGTATGAACACTCGGATATCAGAGACTACAAGAGCTAGAGATTTCATATTTGAAATATAAGTTCTCGTAAGCCCGGCACAGATAACGATTATTTCATTTTATCGATAACTCGTCCCGTTAAAAAGTTAAGTTAATGAGCAGAAATATGTGCCATTATTGACACCAAAATATGATTTGAGCGTGATCAATTTATGTTTCAACAAGACAGCGATCAAATACACACTGCTTGGGCAGTACAAATGTGGATTTTATACAACACCAAACTCCATTGAGAAACTATTGTCATATCTTAAGCTAAAATCTAGAGAGCACCTTATATATTCAAAAGTCGTCTTGAAACAGGGGGTGCTGGATGAATGATCAAAAATAAGTCCCGAATATGGCCGTAAATTAGTGGAATCAATGCCAGTACGCTTGGAGGCAACATGTGACAGCAAGGGACACCACACAAAATTATAATTTAAGCAGCATTATCTAAGGTTTCCTAATATATAAGAAAATCGAATACTTTTGTGAGATGAAGTTATGCGTTTTTTCTAGTTTTGTTGCTCTATTTTGATAATTGTTAAAAGTTTTCAATTTTATACTCTTTTCGAAGAAAATAGTATATTCACTTTGTGCTGAAGTTTGTAATGCATCGAAGAAACGTCGGAGACCCCCAAAAGTTACTGCCAGTATGCTTAGAAAGACAAAACAAATTGATGTAGCCATGTCCGTCTGTATGTATGCAAACTAGTCCCTCAGTTTTTGAGCTATCGCGATGCAACTTTGCACAGACACTTAATATTCAAAAGGACAGCACATTGGTCGGAGCCGGCCGGATCGGACCACTATATCATATAGCTGCCATAAAACTTGAAGTCGGGTTTGGTCATAAATCCCATGCTTTCAAAGCTATCGCGATCAAACTTTGCACAGATATTTATTATTCAAAGAAACAGCCATTGGTCGGAGCCGGCCGGAACGGACCACTGCCATACAGCTGCCATACAATTCAAAGTCGAATTTGGCCATCTATCCCATGTTTTTCAATTTATCGCGATGAAACTTTGCACTGATATTTATAATTCAAATAGACATCACATTGGTCGGAGCCGGTCGCATCGGATCACTATATCTTATAGCTGCCATACAACTGGCAATAAATTAAATTTTCTTAGAACAAACAAAAAAAAATGTTATGCGATAAAACAATTTTGAACAGCATATTGAATTTCAGTGGTGCAGTTGGCAGAGTGGAAATTGCATAAAAGGTTCGAAAAGAGTATAAAATCTTCGGCACGCCGAAGATAATCCTTCCCCACTTGTTTTTTATACCCTGAACCCATTAAAAAAGGGTAAAAAGGGTATTATGGTTTTGTGCAAAAGTATGTAACAGGCATAAGGAAGCATCTCCGACCATATAAAGTATATATATTCTTGATCAGTATCAATAGCCGAGTCGATTTAGCCATGTCCGTCTGTCTGTCTGTCCGTCCGTCCGTCTGTCCGTCCGTCTGTCTGAACACGCGGATATCAGAGACTACAAGACCTAGAGACTTCATATTTGGAATATAAGTTCTCGTAGTGCCGGGACAGATCAAGTTTATTTCATTTTATCGATAACTCAACCCATTCAAAAGTTATCGATAAATTTCAATTTCAGACTACCGTTTTTGTGCTATAACTTACAAGTTATTAGAGCTAGAGGCCCCTAATTTGGCATGTATAATCTCGAATAGCATACACATATAAAGAAATTTTCACTTTATGGATACCACCCCCAATTTCCCCCAAATTTGAAAAAAAATAATTTTTGAAGGTACGACCATGCAATTTGGTTTGGTCACACATTTTATAGCCAATGTTATGTCCTAAAAATTTCAGAAAGATCGGACAATAAACACAGAAGTTATTAAAGATTTTACTTTCTATTGTGTGGGGCTCGGTGAAAAGCATGCTAACTGCTTAAACCGCTTGCACGGCTTGTACTGCTTGAACTGCAGCATGTGTGTGTTTAGATTAGTATGCATGATTGTAAGGACTTGGTTCAGGGTATCTCTTAGTCGGGCACTCCCGACTAGAGCACTCTTACTTGTTCTTATATATATTTACTTATATTAGGAAAATATAGAAAATATTGATTCAATTAATATTGTGTCCCTTGCTGTCACATGTTGCGTATTCAAGCGTATTGGCATCGATTCCACTAATTTACAGCAATATTCGGGACTTATTTCATCCTGCAGCACCTGCTTCAAGACTACTTTTGGTAAAATTAGGTGCTCTCTAATTATACTCTTTTCAAAGAAAAAAATATAATTGGTACATATAATACTATATACTAAATAGAAATTAAGATAATTAATTGTGTATCAGCCATTGAGTGCGGAAACGATAGATTATTTTTGAAAAAAAATAACTTTTTTGTCAAGTATTTTAAATGTACCCTAAGAAAATATCCCCGAATTAAGTTTGTTGATTCCAATTATTTGTATACCCTGAACCCATTAGAAATGGGTAAAAAGGGTATAATAAAATTGTGCAAAAGTATGTAACAGGCATTAGGAAGCATCTCCGACCATGTAGAGTATATATATTCTTGATCAGTATCAACAGCCGAGTCGATCCAGCCATGTCCGTCTGTCTGTATGAACACGCGGATATCCGAGATTATAAGAGCTAGAGACTTCTTCTCATAGTCCCGGGACAGATCAAGTTTATTTAATTTTATCGATAACTCGCCCTGTTGAAAAGTTATCGATAAATTTCGTTTTCAGACTATCGTTTTTGGATCGTAACTTAAAAGTTATAGTAGCTTGGGGCCCCGAATTTGTCATGTATAATCTCGAATATCATACACATGTTGCAAATATTTAACTTTTTGGATGCCACCCCCCAATCCCCCCAAAAGTTAAAAAAAAGCATTTGTGAAGGTATGACCCTGTAATTTCGTTTGATCAAACATTTTATAGCCAATGTTATGTCCTAAAAATATCGAAAAGGTCGGACAATAAACACAGATGTTATTTAAGATTTTGTGTGCGGCTCAGTGCAAAAGCAAGCTAACTGCTTAAACTGCTTGCACTGCTTGTACTGCAGCATGTCTTTGTTTGTATGTATACACATTGATAGATTAGTACGAATGAATGTAAGGACTGGGTTCAGGGTATCTCCTAGTCGGCCACTCCCGTTTTCGGCCCTAATCTGTTTCTTTTTTCTGTTATTTTATTGCCCGCTAAAGAAAATACCCTTTCAGCTGCTGCACTGCTCGATGGTGTTGTAAGGAGTTGCAATGCTAATTTCGATAAACGAGGATAGCAATTTTCTTTGGTTTTCCACCACACAATGGGTTCGAAGTCCTCGCTTAAAGCAACTCTCTCAGTACAATAACTTTCTATTTCCTCTAAAGGCGATTTATAACTATTGTCTGAATGAGCCACCAGTTGGGAAAAGAAAAATATTGTTTTTTGCACAAACGTTTGGCTGTTAGATTTAGTTGCCAATGGACAACTTGGGCTTGCTGGACTTGATTCCACACTTGAAAAAATATTTGTTTGGGAAGTTTCATTTGAATAGCAACTAAAATTGTTAAATATTTCAATACAAGACTTTTTTATTTCTATAATATCTTCATGTTCCATGATTGCTGCAGTTGGATATAAGAAAAGGGCTGCTTTGTGCCGAATACCCAAATTTTCTTTCCAAATCGTATTTACATTTATTAAAATTCTTTCTTTAAGAACCGACATCGACAAAATGTCTTCAGAATTTGGTTGGCATAGTTTCTTTATTTTGGCAATTGCGGGCAATGGTCCTCTTGTAGAATGTTACATAATATTGTCCAAGGGGGGAGTGGGCGTGGCCGGAAAGTCCAGGACGCAATCTTTTGGGCTGGTCAGCCCTAGTCTAAATTCCAAATTTGGGGACTCTAGCTTCAAAATTGCGGGAAATATACACGTGTTATCGAATTGTGCATTCATGTATATCGATTTTTGCGATTACGGAGGCGGGAGTGGGCGTGGTCGAAATTTTCTGTAATCTGTAGAGGACGTCACCAGTAATACATATTCCAAATAGGGTGACCTTGGCTCTAAAACTGCGGGAGATATAAGCATTTCATATTAATTTTGGAGGGGGACTGGTAGGCGTATTAATGGGCGTGGCCGATTAACCTAGGTTCAAATTTTTTCGGGAGGTCACCAGCAATATACCTAGCAATTATTGATTACTCTAGCTTCAAAATTGTGGGAGATATTCACGTTTAATCGATTTGTGATTTGAGGTGTATCGACATGTTATTGATTTGCCAGCCTCCCAGTGGGCGTGTCAAAAATTTGGAACAAACTTGATCTGAAACAGATAGCTATAATCATAACACAAAAGATTTCAAGAGTCTATCTAATATCGTTTCGGAAATTCGTGCGGTCATCCAGACGGCCAGACGGGCATCCGACAAAACCAATATACTATAAGTACCTTCGGTATCAGAGTATAGTGAGTACCTTCGGTATCAGAGTATAAAAATGACACGCGAAAAAACGATTTTTTACAGAATATGAGATTTTGGTCCCGCAGTAGGCAGACTGAAAATTGCCTAAAGGTTCGGAAACAGTATAGAATCTTCGACACGCCAAAGATAATTCATCTCTACATTTTTTTTTTTTTTTGTGGTTTAAGTTACCATGGTACCCGTGGGTAAAATGGATTTATTTGGCCGACCCCGTTGTATAACGGGGAAAACGCCACGGCAATTGTATTATATTGATTACAATATATATTTTTCGTCGCCCGAATTAGCGTACATAGCCAGATACACACTGGATCTAGTACTCCGGGAGATACCACGTGGAGGAGGCCACACAATTTGACAATTTGGGTGTGGGACACAAAGTACCTACGAGTCGACCAATGGCTTACGAATTACGCATATCCCCTTCTGCACCGGACCGTTTATCTCCCATCATCCCTACTTGTTTTTTTTTTTATACCCTGAACCCATTAAAAATGGGTAAAAAGGGTATTATGGTTTTGTGCAAAAGTATGTAACAGGCATAAGGAAGCATCTCCGACCATATAAAGCATATATATTATTGATCAGTATCAACAGCCGAGTCGACCTAGCCATGTCCGTCTGTCTGTCCGTCTGACCGTCTGTCCGTCTGTCTGTCTGTATGAACAATCAGATATCAGAGACTACAAGAGCTAGAGACTTCATATTTGGAACATAAGTTCTCCTAATCCCGGGACAGATCAAGTTTATTTCATTTTATCGATAACTTATCCCGTTTAAAAGTTATTTTTTTAACTTTTGGGGGGATTGGGGGTGGTATCCAAAAAGTGAAATATTTGTTACATGTGTATGCTATTCGAGATCATGCATGCCAAATTTGGGCTCTAGCTCTTATATCTTTGAAGCTATGTCCCAAAAACGCTAGTCTAAAATCTAAATTTATCGATAACTTTTGAATGCGACGAGTTATCGATCAAATGAAATAAACTTGATCTGTCCCGGGATTAGGAGAACTTATACTCCAAATAGCTCTTGTAGTCTCTGATATCTGTGTGTTCATGCAGACGGACGGACGGACAGACAGAGCTAGAGACACCAAATTGGGAAGATAGACATCCGGTCACCCCCTCTAAAGCTCGGTTTCTAGTAACCCCCTCCAAATCCATATCTCCCACTGTTTATACCCTGAACCCATTAAACATGGGTAAAAAGGGTATTATGGTTTTGTGCAAAAGTATGTAACAGGCATAAGGAAGCGTCTCCGACCATATAAAGTATATATATTCTTGATCAGTATCAACAGCCGAGTCGATCTAGCCATGTCCGTCTGTCTGTCCGTCTGACCATCTGTCCGTCTGACCGGCCGTCTGAACACGTGGATATCAGAGACTATAAGAGCTAGAGACATATTTGAAATATAAGTTCTCGTAGTGCCGGGACAGTACAAGTTTGTTTCATTTTATCGGTAGCTCGCCCCGTTTAAAAGTTATATATAAATTTCGATTTCATACAAAAGTATACTTAAAAGTTATAAGAGCTAGAGGCCCCAAATTTAGCATGTATTATCTCGAATAGCATACACATGTAACAAGTTTTTCCCTTTTTAGATACCACCCCCCAATTTCCCCCAAATTTGAAAAAACGCATTTTTGAAGGTACGACCTTGCAATTTGGTTTGGCCACACATTTTATAGCCAATGTTCTGTCCTAAAAATTTCAGAAAGATTGGAAAATAAACAGAAGTTTTTTAAGATTTAACTTTCCATTGTGTGGAGCTCGGTGAAAAGCAAGCTAACTGCTTAAACCGCTTGCACTGCTTGTACTGCTTGAACTGCAGCATGTGTGTGTCTGGATTAGTATGCATGATTATAAGGACTTGGTTTGGGGTATCTCCTAGTCGGGCACTCCCGACTAGAGCACTATTACTTGTTCTTATATATATTTACTTATATTAGGAAAATATAGAAAATATTGATTCAATTAATATTGTGTCCCTTGCTGTCACATGTTGCGTATTCAAGCGTATTGGCATCGATTCCACTAATTTACAGCAATATTCGGGACTTATTTCATCCTGCAGCACCTGCTTCAAGACTACTTTTGGTAAAATTAGGTGCTCTCTAATTATACTCTTTTCAAAGAAAAAAATATAATTGGTACATTTAATACTATATACTAAATATAAATTAAGATAATTAATTGTGTATCAGCCATTGAGTGCGGAAACGATAGATTATTTTTGAAAAAAATTAACTTTTTTGTCAAGTATTTTAAATGTACCCTAAGAAAATATCCCCGAATTAAGTTTGTTGATTCCAATTATTTGTATACCCTGAACCCATTAGAAATGGGTAAAAAGGGTATAATAAAATTGTGCAAAAGTATGTAACAGGCATTAGGAAGCATCTCCGACCATGTAGAGTATATATATTCTTGATCAGTATCAACAGCCGAGTCGATCCAGCCATGTCCGTCTGTCTGTATGAACACGCGGATATCCGAGATTATAAGAGCTAGAGACTTCTTCTCATAGTCCCGGGACAGATCAAGTTTATTTAATTTTATCGATAACTCGCCCTGTTGAAAAGTTATCGATAAATTTCGTTTTCAGACTATCGTTTTTGGATCGTAACTTAAAAGTTATAGTAGCTTGGGGCCCCGAATTTGTCATGTATAATCTCGAATATCATACACATGTTGCAAATATTTCACTTTTTGGATGCCACCCCCCAATCCCCCCAAAAGTTAAAAAAAAGCATTTGTGAAGGTATGACCCTGTAATTTCGTTTGATCAAACATTTTATAGCCAATGTTATGTCCTAAAAATATCGAAAAGGTCGGACAATAAACACAGATGTTATTTAAGATTTTGTGTGCGGCTCAGTGCAAAAGCAAGCTAACTGCTTAAACTGCTTGCACTGCTTGTACTGCAGCATGTCTTTGTTTGTATGTATACACATTGATAGATTAGTACGAATGAATGTAAGGACTGGGTTCAGGGTATCTCCTAGTCGGCCACTCCCGTTTTCGGCCCTAATCTGTTTCTTTTTATACTCTGATACCGAAGGTACTCTATTGGTTTTGTCGAATGTCCGTCAGGCCGTCCGTCTGTCCGTCTGTCCGTCTGTCCGTCTGTCTGTCTGGATGAACGCGCGTATTTCCGAAACGATATTAGATAGACTCTTGAAATCTTTTGCGTTATGATTATAGCTATCTGCTTCAGATCAAGTTTATTCCAAATTTATGCCACGCCCACTGGGAGGCTGGCAAATCGATAACATGTCGATACACCTCAAATCACAAATCGATTAAACGTGAATAACTCCCACAATTTTGAAGCTAGAGTAATCAAATTTGGTAGGTATATTGCAGGTGACCTCCCGAAAAAATTGGATCCTAGGTTAATCGGCCACGCCCATTATTACGCCCACCAGCCCCCCTCCAAAATTAATTTGAAATGCTTATATCTCCCGCAGTTTTAGAGCTAAAGTCACCATATTTGGAATATATATTACTGTTGACGTCCTCTACAGATTACAGAAACAAAATTTCGACCACGCCCACTCCCGCCCCCGTAATCGCGAAAATCGATATACATGAATGCACAATTCGATAACACGTGTATATTTCCCGCAATTTTGAAGCTAGAGTCCCCAAATTTGGAATTTAGACTAGGGCTGACCAGCCCAAAAGATTGCGTCCTGGATTTTCCGGCCACGCCCACTAGAACGCCCCCCAGCCACCCCGCCCCCACGAAACACGGAAGCCTATATCTTCCACAGTTTTAGAGATAGAGTCACCAAAATTGGAGGATAGACTTATTGTCAGCCCCCCTAAAGATCGGCAAAAAATTTTGGGGCCCCGCCCCTCCCGCCTCCAAAAATCGCGAAAATGTATATCTTCCACAGTTTTAGAGCTAGAGTCACCAAAATTGGAGGATAGACTTATCGTCAGCCCCCCTAAAGATCGGCAAAAAATTTTGGGGCCCCGCCCCCTCCCGCCCCCAAAAATCGCGAAAATTTATATCTTCCACAGTTTCAGAGCTAGAGTCATTAAACTTGGAAGATAGAATTCTGGTCAGCCCCTCTAAATATCGGTAAAAAAAAATTTGGGGCCACGCCCCCTCCCGCCCCCAAAAATCGCGAAAATGTATATCTTCCACAGTTTTAGAGCTAGAGTCAAGAAATTTGTAAAATAGACTTCTTGTCACTCCCTCTAAAGATCGGCCAAATTTTTTGGGGCCACGCCCCTTCCCGCCCCCAAAAATCGCGAAAGCTTATATCTTCCACAGTTTTAGAGCTAGAGTCACCAAAATTGGTAGATAGACTTCTGGTCACCCCCTCTTAAGATCGACCATGCCCCTCCCGTTCCCAAAAACTTGGAATGCCGATTTCGGGTCACCCAAACACCAGCAAAAATTTTCTGTTCACTTGCTTTCAGCTGTTCTTAAAATGGTATCAGAGTATTACGCAGTCGGCTCCGCCCGACTGCAACGTTCTCACTTGTTTCTGTTATTTTATTGCCCGCTAAAGAAAATACCCTTTCAGCTGCTGCACTGCTCGATGGTGTTGTAAGGAGTTGCAATGCTAATTTCGATAAACGAGGATAGCAATTTTCTTTGGTTTTCCACCACACAATGGGTTCGAAGTCCTCGCTTAAAGCAACTCTCTCAGTACAATAACTTTCTATTTCCTCTAAAGGCGATTTATAACTATTGTCTGAATGAGCCACCAGTTGGGAAAAGAAAAATATTGTTTTTTGCACAAACGTTTGGCTGTTAGATTTAGTTGCCAATGGACAACTTGGGCTTGCTGGACTTGATTCCACACTTGAAAAAATATTTGTTTGGGAAGTTTCATTTGAATAGCAACTAAAATTGTTAAATATTTCAATACAAGACTTTTTTATTTCTATAATATCTTCATGTTCCATGATTGCTGCAGTTGGATATAAGAAAAGGGCTGCTTTGTGCCGAATACCCAAATTTTCTTTCCAAATCGTATTTACATTTATTAAAATTCTTTCTTTAAGAACCGACATCGACAAAATGTCTTCAGAATTTGGTTGGCATAGTTTCTTTATTTTGGCAATTGCGGGCAATGGTCCTCTTGTAGAATGTTACATAATATTGTCCAAGGGGGGAGTGGGCGTGGCCGGAAAGTCCAGGACGCAATCTTTTGGGCTGGTCAGCCCTAGTCTAAATTCCAAATTTGGGGACTCTAGCTTCAAAATTGCGGGAAATATACACGTGTTATCGAATTGTGCATTCATGTATATCGATTTTTGCGATTACGGAGGCGGGAGTGGGCGTGGTCGAAATTTTCTGTAATCTGTAGAGGACGTCACCAGTAATACATATTCCAAATAGGGTGACCTTGGCTCTAAAACTGCGGGAGATATAAGCATTTCATATTAATTTTGGAGGGGGACTGGTAGGCGTATTAATGGGCGTGGCCGATTAACCTAGGCTCAAATTTTTTCGGGAGGTCACCAGCAATATACCTACCAATTATTGATTACTCTAGCTTCAAAATTGTGGGAGATATTCACGTTTAATCGATTTGTGATTTGAGGTGTATCGACATGTTATTGATTTGCCAGCCTCCCAGTGGGCGTGTCAAAAATTTGGAACAAACTTGATCTGAAACAGATAGCTATAATCATAACACAAAAGATTTCAAGAGTCTATCTAATATCGTTTCGGAAATTCGTGCGGTCATCCAGACGGCCAGACGGGCATCCGACAAAACCAATATACTATAAGTACCTTCGGTATCAGAGTATAGTGAGTACCTTCGGTATCAGAGTATAAAAATGACACGCGAAAAAACGATTTTTTACAGAATATGAGATTTTGGTCCCGCAGTAGGCAGACTGAAAATTGCCTAAAGGTTCGGAAACAGTATAGAATCTTCGACACGCCAAAGATAATTCATCTCTACATTTTTTTTTTTTTTTGTGGTTTAAGTTACCATGGTACCCGTGGGTAAAATGGATTTATTTGGCCGACCCCGTTGTATAACGGGGAAAACGCCACGGCAATTGTATTATATTGATTACAATATATATTTTTCGTCGCCCGAATTAGCGTACATAGCCAGATACACACTGGATCTAGTACTCCGGGAGATACCACGTGGAGGAGGCCACACAATTTGACAATTTGGGTGTGGGACACAAAGTACCTACGAGTCGACCAATGGCTTACGAATTACGCATATCCCCTTCTGCACCGGACCGTTTATCTCCCATCATCCCTACTTGTTTTTTTTTTATACCCTGAACCCAATTAAAAATGGGTAAAAAGGGTATTATGGTTTTGTGCAAAAGTATGTAACAGGCATAAGGAAGCATCTCCGACCATATAAAGCATATATATTATTGATCAGTATCAACAGCCGAGTCGACCTAGCCATGTCCGTCTGTCTGTCCGTCTGACCGTCTGTCCGTCTGTCTGTCTGTATGAACAATCAGATATCAGAGACTACAAGAGCTAGAGACTTCATATTTGGAACATAAGTTCTCCTAATCCCGGGACAGATCAAGTTTATTTCATTTTATCGATAACTTATCCCGTTTAAAAGTTATTTTTTTAACTTTTGGGGGATTGGGGGTGGTATCCAAAAAGTGAAATATTTGTTACATGTGTATGCTATTCGAGATCATGCATGCCAAATTTGGGCTCTAGCTCTTATATCTTTGAAGCTATGTCCCAAAAACGCTAGTCTAAAATCTAAATTTATCGATAACTTTTGAATGCGACGAGTTATCGATCAAATGAAATAAACTTGATCTGTCCCGGGATTAGGAGAACTTATACTCCAAATAGCTCTTGTCTTGTAGTCTCTGATATCTGTGTGTTCATGCAGACGGACGGACGGACAGACAGAGCTAGAGACACCAAATTGGGAAGATAGACATCCGGTCACCCCCTCTAAAGCTCGGTTTCTAGTAACCCCCTCCAAATCCATATCTCCCACTGTTTATACCCTGAACCCATTAAACATGGGTAAAAAGGGTATTATGGTTTTGTGCAAAAGTATGTAACAGGCATAAGGAAGCGTCTCCGACCATATAAAGTATATATATTCTTGATCAGTATCAACAGCCGAGTCGATCTAGCCATGTCCGTCTGTCTGTCCGTCTGACCGTCTGTCCGTCTGTCTGTCTGTATGAACAATCAGATATCAGAGACTACAAGAGCTAGAGACTTCATATTTGGAACATAAGTTCTCCTAATCCCGGGACAGATCAAGTTTATTTCATTTTATCGATAACTTATCCCGTTTAAAAGTTATCGATAAATTTAGATTTCGAACTAGCATTTTTGTTATAAAAGGTTTAAAAGCTATAGGCTCCAAATTTGGCATGCATAATCTCGAAATAGCATACACATGTAACAAATATTTCACTTTTTCCATACCACCCCCCAATCCCCCAAAAGTTCCAAAAACGCATTTTTGAAGGTACGACCTTGCAATTTGGTTTGGTCACTCATTTTACGCTTTATGGGTATGCTCAAAAAATTTCAATAAGATCGGACAATAATCACAGATGTTTAAGACTCAACTTTCCATAGTGTGGGGCTCAGTGTACAAGCAAGCTAACTGCTTAAACTGCTTGTCGTGCTTGCAGCATTTGTGCGTGCTTGCATGTATGTACACCAATGGGTCAGTATAAAAAAATGTAAGGACTGGGTTCAGGGTATCTCCTAGTCGGGCACTCCCGACTAGAGCATTGTTACTTGTTTAACATTCAGTTGCGCGATTTTTGTCTGTTTTTATACCCTGAACCCATTAAAAATGGGTAAAAAGGGTTTTATGAAGTTGTGCAAAAGTATGTAACAGGCATAAGGAAGCATCTCTGACCATATAAAGTATATATATTATTGATCAGTATCAACAGCCAAGTCGATCTAGCCATGTCCGTCTGTCTGTTTGAACACACGGATATCAGAGACTACAAGAGCTAGAGACTTCATATTTGGAATATAAGTTCTCCTAATCCCGGGACAGTTTATTTCATTTTATCGATAACCCGTACCGTTTAAAAGTGATCGATAAATTTCGATTTCAATCAAGCGTACACATAACTTCAAAGTTAGAAGAGCTAGAGACCCCAAATTTGGCATGTATAATCTCGAATAGCATACACATGTAACAAATATTTCACTTTTTGGCCACCCCCAAACCCCCCAAAAGTTCAAAAAATTCATTTTTGAAGGTACGACCTTGCAATTTGGTTTGGTCACACATATTATTGACAATTGTTCGCCCCAAAAATTTCATTAAGATCGGACAATAAACACAGAAGCTATTTAAGATTTAACTTTCTAATGTGTGGGGCTCAGCGAAAAAGCAAGCTAGCTGCTTAAACCGCTTGCACTGCTTGTATTGCAGCATGTGTGTGTTTAGATTAGTATGAATGATTGTAAGAACTGGGTTCAGGGTATCTCCTAGTCAGGCACTCCCGAATAATAGAGCACTCTTGCTTGTTTTATTAAGACTGACTTGAATTACGTTTTGTTTGCCCCAATATTGATGTGAAAATGTACAATTGAATTTCAGAAAAATTCAATGGAATAGCCAGAAAAACGCGAAATCTAATTGAAAAGGAGTAACTATATATATATATAGTTACCTGAATTGAATTAAATAGTATAGCATAAATGCTAGCTTGTAATGGAAGCAAAATTTTATTTGATAAAAATCAAACAAAGCTTTGTTTGAAAGCAGATTATAGCTATCTCTTTTTAGACTGTTGATTAATAACATTCAATGTCTGATAAGGTTCTAATAGCAAAACAAACAGGTTTATCACTACATAAAATACCTTGCGATAAAACTCCTTCAATAGCTACATGACTAACGTCGGTGGTAAGGATACACTGTTTTGAAAAATCTAGATATTGTAGAAAGGTGTTGCAAAGTAACATTTTACAAAATTCAAAAGTATTAACATAGTCGTTTCTGACTTCAACTGTTGCTTTACATTTCCATTGTTGGGTCACAGGTGCATTCGTATGTATGTTGCTTAAAATATAGTCAGGTCCCAAGACGGAAAACTCTCATATGTGTATTAAAATTCTCTACAAATATGTAACACTAATTGTTATTGAAATTTATCTGTTTTTGATTTTCGTTTTCAGTACACATACTTTTATGCAAAAGCTGGTAACAACAAATCAAAGAAAAATAAAGTGGATTTGAAAGGACGTTTCAAAATCGATTCAAAGCACTTGTTCTGTTACACTCTTCTGATTTCTTGACTCGTAATATACGCACTACAATATGTCCAATATATACATTTGGAACTGTTCACTAATCGTTTTTTTGTACTACATATCCGAAACCGCTTGCCTTTTCGGAATAGTCGACGCAGGCTTCTCAGAAAGTGAAATAACTTCAAAACATTATGAGGGAAATGTAAATGGAAAACCAATACGCATACAAATTAAAGCAACTTCCACGTCTCAATTGGCAACATCTGTTGACCCTTCAGTAGCAACACATGTGGCGCATTTATCATCGTCACAGTCTCATGCTGGAAGTGGTGAAAAATCTCTACATCTGGACCAACAGCATCATAGAAGTTCATTTAACCTTCTGAGCGAAGCTATGTCCCAGGCGGTCAGCAATGAATTCAGTAAGTCATACATTTTTAGATTTAAGAGAGACAAAGAGACAGTTTTAAGCCGCATTATTAATTGCGAAAATGTTGGTACAAAATTAAATTTAAGTATTGTGCTTTATGCACAGTAAAAATTCAATTACATGTTTATATGTAGCATGTTAGTACTTAGGTAATGTTAAATTTGGATGGCTGTCTAATTGATATACTTAAAAGTTACAGGAACTCTTTTTATACTCTTTTCGAAGAAAATAGTATATTAAGTTTGTGCTGAGGTTTGTAACGCATAGAAGGAAGCGTCTGAGACCCCCAAAAGTTACTGCCAGTATGCTTGGAAAACAAAACAAATTGATCTAGCCATGTCCGCCTGTCTGTCTGTCTATCTGTCTGTCTGTATGTATGTATGCAAACTAGTCCCTCAGTTTTTGAGCTATCGCGATGCAACTTTGCACAGACACTTATTATTCAAGACCACAGCACATTGGTCGGAGCCGGCCGGATCGGACCACTATATCTTATAGCTGCCATACAACTTGAAGACGGTTTTGGTCATAAATCCCATGTTTTTAAAGCTATCGCGATAAAACTTTGTACAGATACTTATTATTCAAATAAACATCACATTGGTCGGTGCCGACCGGATCCGACCACTATATCTTACAGCTGCCATACAACTCGAAGTCGGTTTTGGCCATAAATCCGATGTGTTCAAAGCATTGCTTTCAATTTCCTTGTACACTTAAACTTCCTTATAACTCATCAATGGGTAAAATCGCACATCGATTGCGTCATAAACAGCGAAGATATGCGTCATTAAATATTTTGAAAGAACAGGTGCATTGAGCAAACAAACCCAAGCGCAAGTAAGTTTTTAACGGTCTGCTGTTCATGCGATTTTGTCATCGATCATCAAAACTGTTTGTGGCGTAAGGGATGAAGAGGAGCCCTGGCAAACGAAAGGTACTGGTTCGATTCCCAGCGGCGGCGTCAAAAATTTATATTCTTTTTTTTTTATTCTGCTTTTTAAATATAAAATGTAATCAAATTCATTTGCTACCAATGCCTTAGAACAAAAACTATACAACGCGAAAAAACAAACACTCAGTATAATCGAGTTTGTCAGCGATTTTTGAAACTTGGCGTAAGCAGTAGAGTTGCAGGTTGCAGGAAAACAAAACAATTTAGCTTTTGACAGTCTGATCTTCGAGGTATTTTGTCATCGATCATCAAAACTGCTTGTGGCGTAAGGGGTAAAGTGGCGCCCTGGCAAACGAAAGTTACTGGTTCGATTCCCGGACCAATAATTATTTTCATTTTTTATACTCTGATACCGAAGGTACTCATAGTATATTGGTTTTGTCGAATGTCCGTCAGGCCGTCCGTCTGTCCGTCTGTCCGTCTGTCTGTCTGGATGAACGCGCGTATTTCCGAAACGATATTAGATAGACTCTTGAAATCTTTTGCGTTATGATTATAGCTATCTGCTTCAGATCAAGTTTATTCCAAATTTATGCCACGCCCACTGGGAGGCTGGCAAATCGATAACATGTCGATACACCTCAAATCACAAATCGATTAAACGTGAATAACTCCCACAATTTTGAAGCTAGAGTAATCAAATTTGGTAGGTATATTGCTGGTGACCTCCCGAAAAAATTGGATCCTAGGTTAATCGGCCACGCCCATTATTACGCCCACCAGCCCCCCTCCAAAATTAATTTGAAATGCTTATATCTCCCGCAGTTTTAGAGCTAAAGTCACCATATTTGGAATATATATTACTGGTGACGTCCTCTACAGATTACAGAAACAAAATTTCGACCACGCCCACTCCCGCCCCCGTAATCGCGAAAATCGATATACATGAATGCACAATTCGATAACACGTGTATATTTCCCGCAATTTTGAAGCTAGAGTCCCCAAATTTGGAATTTAGACTAGGGCTGACCAGCCCAAAAGATTGCGTCCTGGATTTTCCGGCCACGCCCACTAGAACGCCCCCCAGCCACCCCGCCCCCACGAAACACGGAAGCCTATATCTTCCACAGTTTTAGAGCTAGAGTCACCAAAATTGGAGGATAGACTTATTGTCAGCCCCCCTAAAGATCGGCAAAAAATTTTGGGGCCCCGCCCCTCCCGCCTCCAAAAATCGCGAAAATGCATATCTTCCACAGTTTTAGAGCTAGAGTCACCAAAATTGGAGGATAGACTTATCGTCAGCCCCCCTAAAGATCGTCAAAAAATTTTGGGGCCCGCCCCTCCCGCCCCCAAAAATCGCGAAAATTTATATCTTCCACAGTTTCAGAGCTAGAGTCATTAAACTTGGAAGATAGAATTCTGGTCAGCCCCTCTTAATATCGGTAAAAAAAATTTGGTGCCACGCCCCCTCCCGCCCCCAAAAATCGCGAAAATGTATATCTTCCACAGTTTTAGAGCTAGAGTCAAGAAATTTGTAAAATAGACTTCTTGTCACTCCCTCTAAAGATCGGCCAAATTTTTGGGGCCACGCCCCTTCCCGCCCCCAAAAATCGCGAAAGCTTATATCTTCCACAGTTTTAGAGCTAGAGTCACCAAAATTGGTAGATAGACTTCTGGTCACCCCCTCTTAAGATCGACCATGCCCCTCCCGTTCCCAAAAACTTGGAATGCCGATTTCGGGTCACCCAAACACCAGCAAAAATTTTCTGTTCACTTGCTTTCAGCTGTTCTTAAAATGGTATCAGAGTATTACGCAGTCGGCTCCGCCCGACTGCAACGTTCTCACTTGTTCTTATTCTGCTTTTCAAATATAAAAAAACTGTAATCAAATTAATTTGCTACCAATGCACTAGAACAAAAACTATACAACGCAAAAGAAAATATCAGTAAAAAATAGTTTGTCAGCGCATTTCAAAACTGCTTGGTGGCGTATTAGAGTGCTGCACTGACAAATGGGAGAACATGGTTCAAATCCCAGCCGCGACTTATTGCTTTTTATTTGTTTTCTAATAATTTATTCAAATATATATCAAATAGCTTGAATTCAATAATTTAAAAGAAAAATTTAAATTCATATGATACCAATTCTTTACTACTTTGAAATTTCAGTGGTGCAGTTGGCAGAGTGAAAATTGCCTAAAGGTTCGAAAAGAGTATAAAATCTTTGGCACGCCGAAGATAATCCTTTCCCACTTGTTTTTGTTATTAAAAGGAATTTTCTCAAAAAACAAGTCAGTCAGATATTTTGGTAATACTAATTTTGACTTAAAGCAGGACTTTCAGACTTCTCTTGCTTAGAGCCGGACTACAGTCACCACAACGTAGGGGACAGGTATGCTACGAGCTGTTAAATAAACGATCGGTAAAAATAGATTTTTCTATTCTCAGTCTTATCTCGAAAATGTATGGCTTCAAATTTTAATCTAAATATGTAAGAACTATTCCTTATTAGGCAAATGTAGTTACTTATCTGTATAAACACAATTACACAAACAAATCCACGCTGTGATTCTTCTTTGAAAAAAATGCCACTAGCTCCAACACATTTCAAGTTATGGACATAAAATGATCGTTTGATATAAAAAATTATCAATACAATTTGAGCGGGACAAGTTATCGATAATATGAAATAAACTTGTTCTGACTCTTGAATACGCGAATTGATAATTGAATTAAGTTTCTAGCTCATATAATGTGATCGACTCGGCTATTGATTCTAATCATACTTTTGCACTCTCTTTACCCAATTTTAATGGGTTCAGGGTATAATAATGAATACAAATTTCAACTTAAGTCTTTCAATAAAAACAAGTAAGAGTGCTCTAGCCGGGAGTGCCCGACTAGGAGATACCCTGAACCCAGTCCTTACATCCATTCATACTTACCTATCAATGTACATCCATACAAACATATACTTAAGCAGGCTAACTTCTTCGCAAGGCTCCAAACTATAAATTGGTAAGTCTTAAATAAATGAAATATTTAGGACATAAGAGTGGCTATAAAATGGGCGAGCAAACCAAATTGCAAGGTCATACCTTGAAAAATTAGCGTTTTTCACTTTTGGGGGGATGGGGGTACGATATCCAAAAAGTGAAATATTTTTTTGCATGTGAATGCTATTTGAGACTATACATAAAAAATTTTGTGTCTGGCCAAAAAACACTGGTCTGAAATCAAACGAGTTAACGATAAAATGAGACAAACTTGTACTGTCCCGGGACTACGAGAGTTTTTATTCCAAATATGAAGTCTCTAGCTCTTATAGTCTCTGATATCTGCGTGTTCATACAGACAGACAAATAGACAGACAGACAGACGGACATGGCTAGATCGACTCGGCTGTTGATACTTATCAAGAATATATATACTTTATATGGTCAGAGAAGCTTCCTTATGCCTGTTACATACTTTTGTACATAACCATTATACCCTTTTTACCCGTTTTTAATGGGTTCAGGGTATAATTATGGACATAATCACTTATCAGCGGCATGGTTGTCTTTCCATCCTTCCATCTGTCTATGTGAACACGGGACTTTACAGACTATGAGTTAGAGACTGTAATCAAATTCATTTGCTACGCGAAAAAAACGATAAGTATAATTGAGTTTGTCAGCGCATTTTAAAACTGCTTGGTGGCGTAAGTATTAGAGTGCTGGGCTGACAAACGGGAGAGCACGGTTCAAATCCAAGCCGCGGCTTATTGCTTTTTATTTTTCTTTCTAATTATTTTTTTCAAATATATATCAAATAGCTTGAATTCAATAATTTAAAAGAAAAATTTAAATTCATAAGATACCAATTCTTAGAGCAAAAAAATAAATGCCACGCGATAAAACGATTTTTTACTACTATTGAAATTTCAGTGGTGCAGTTGGTGGCAGTGTGAAAATTGTCTAAAGGTTCGAAAAGAGTATAAAATCTACGGCACGCCGAAGATAATCCTTTCCCACTTGTTTTCTTTTTATACCCTGAACCCATTAAAAATGGGTAAAAAGGGTATTATGGTTTTGCATCTCCGACCATATAAAGTATATATATTCTTGATCAGTTTCAACAGCCGAGTCGATCTAGCCATGTCCGTCTGTCTGTATGAACACGCGGATATCAGAGACTACAAGAGCTAGAGACTTCATATTTGGAATATAAGTTCTCGTAATCCCGGGACAGATCAAGTTTATTTCATTTTGTCGATAACTCGCACCGTTTAAAAGTTATCGATTTCAGACTAGTGTTTTTGGTACATAACTTCAAAGTTATAAGAGCTAGAGGCCCCAAACTTGGCATGTATAATCTCGAATAGCATACACACGAACCAAATATTTCTCTTTTTGGACGCATCTTTGAAGGTACGACCCTGCAATTTGGTTTGGTCACACGTATTAGTGACAATTGCTTGCCCCAGAAATTTCAATAAGATCGGACAATAAACACAGAAGTTATTTAAGATTTAATTTTACATTGAGTGGGGCTCAGTGAAAAAGCAAGCTAACTGCTTAAACTGCTTGCACTGCTTATACTGCTTGTACTGTAGCATGTGTGTGTTTAGATTAGTATGAATGATTGTAAGGACTGGGTTCAGGGTATCTCGTAGTCGGGCACTCCCGACTAGAGCACTCTTACTTGTTCTACCTCTATTTGTCTCTTCAAAATGTTTTTCATCTAATTGATTAAATTATCTGTATTTTGAAGTGGATTTATTGATTTTTAACGTACTAATGGTGATTGTCTGTAATCGGTATCAATTTCGAATTCTGTACTTTTGACATTTAGTTTGTCTATTTGGTTTGTCTTATTTAATTGTGTGTTATATTCTGGGGTTCATGCTTACATGAAAATATCTGCTGGTGTTCTACCTGATGTGTTGTGTTTAGTTTTATCGTTATAAGTGTAAAGTATTATTTCGCACCTAGTTAATTTATTTTTTGGATCTGAATCACTATTTATAATTCTTAGCTTTTCGTTAACTGTTTTATGGAATCTTCAACGTCAGAGATGCCATTTTTAATTTTTGTGATATTTATATCAACTCCATCCGATTTAAACCATATTTGTAATGCAGAACACATAACCGCTGAGTCTATCTGCTTTTATTTCTTTTGGTTTCCTATTTCATTAAAAATTTAAAGTAATGGTCTTTTGGCTTCTAACCAATCCCTACCTTTGACTAGTTAGGCGAATTTAGAATATATGTATATGTGATTGTTTGATGTTATACTTGCATAGCATATTGGCTTATGATTTTACGATAATACTGCACCTAAAGCAATATAACTTGCATCAGTAGTTAGCGAAAATGGTTTTTCTAAATTGGGATGGATTAGTATCGGATCTGATGTAATGAGTAGTTTTAACTTCTCAAATGCTGCGATATATTCTTTGTTTTTATACCCTGTACCCATTAAAAATTGGTAAAAAGGGTATTATGGAGTTGTGCAAAAGTATGTAACAGGCATAAGGAAGCATCTCCGACCGTATAAAGTATATATACTCTTGATCAGTATCAAAAGCCGAGTCGATCTAGCCATGTCCGTCTGTCTGTCTGTCTATTTGTCTGTCTGTATGAACACGCAGATATCAGAGACTATAAGAGCTAGAGACTTCACATTTGGAATATAAGTTCTCCTAGTCCCGGGACAGATCAAGTTTATATCATTTGTTCGATAACTCGTCGCATTCAAAAGTTATCGATAAATTTCGATTTTAGACTAGCGTTTTTTGGACATAGCTTCAAAGATATAAGAGCTAGAGACCCCAAATTTGGCATGCATAATCTCGAATAGCATACACATGTAACAAATATTTCACTTTTTAGATACCACCCCCAATCCCCCGCATTTTTGAAGGTACGACCCTGCAATTTGTTTTGGTCACACATATTACAATTGTATGTCCCAAAAATTTCAGTAAGATCGGACAATAAACACAGAAGTTATTTGAGATTTAACTTTCCATTGTATCGGGCTCAGCGAAAAGCAAGCTATCTGCTTAAACCGCATGCACTGCTTGCAGTATGTGTGTGCTTGTATGTATGCACACTATTAGGCAAGTATTAATGGAAGTCAGAACTGGGTTCAGGGTATCTCCTAGTCGGGCACTCCCGACTAGAGCACTCTTACTTGTTTATATCAATGGTTGCAGTCTTTTTCAGTTTTAGTGCCATTGGCTTCACAATGCGCGCGAAGCTCGGTATGAATTTTCTATAGTTACCTCAAAGTCCTAAAAAATGAATTGATTTCTTGGGTTGTTTTTGGTATTTTTGGATTTTATACCTTAGTTGTTACAATGTGATCAAGGAATTCAGTTTCCTTTTTCATAAATTCACATTTATCCAACTGTAATTTTAAACTAGCTTCCCTAGGGGTAAATATTGCCTAAAGGTTCGAAAAGGGTATAGAATCTTCGGCACGCCGAAGAAAATCCTTTCCCACTTGTTTTTATACTCTGATACCGAAGGTTCTCATCAGAGAACTGCAAATGTATGACTTTTTGCCACCCTACTCGCATCCATTGAAATGTGTGCCCCGGTGCCACTCAGCGCCGGCTAAGCAAAGCAAAAACATTCACTTATCAAAAGTTTTGTATTGCTGCGAGTGACGTCAATACTACGCACTCGCTCACACAATGTCCCGTTTTTTTTTTTCATGCACCCAGGCATTTTTAGGCAACGCGTGCCGGTCGCTCTCACACTCAAAACGAAGGTAGGAATAAGCGCAAATGTAAAAAAATGCAAAAGGCAATAAATAGAAGTACGCAAAACACATATGTATCACCCGGGTGTTTTGTTGACACCATGGTGTTCAAGTGGCGCTTCTGCGCTTTTGCAGCAGCAAGTACTAAACAAGTAAGAGTGCTCTAGTCGGGAGTGCCCGACTAGGAGATACCCTGAACCACGTCCTTACATTCATTGTGATGCATAGCTAGAGGCCCCAAATTTGGCATGTATAATCTCGAATAGCATTCACATGTAACAAATACTTAACTTTTTGGATACCACCCCCATATCCCCCCAAAAGTTCATTTTTGAAGGTATGACCTTGCAATTTGGTTTGGTGACACATTTTATAGCCAATGTTATGTCCTACAAATTAGAAAGATCGGACAATAAACACAGAAGTTATTTAAGGTTTAACTTTCCATTGTGTGGGGCTCAGTGAAAAAGCCAGCTAACTGCTTAAACCGCTTGCACAGCTTGCAGTATGTGTGTGTCTGTATGTATGCACACTATTGAGACAAGTATGAATGGATGTCAGAACTGGGTTAAGGGTATCTCCTAGTCGGGCACTCCCGACTAGAGCACTCTTACTTGTTTTCTTTGGGGTTGAACGTTTCTGGAGTTAATTCCACGGCCAACTTTGTCTCTCTATGTTTGGTTTTAGCAATGTTGCAAGTCTGACATTCATTAATAATGTTTTGAATTAAGTTTTGGTAATCTGGGTAATAGTACTTTTCTTTAAATAACGAGGTGAGTTTTTCTATACCTGGGTGTAATAATTCTTTATGAGTTTTAATGGCGAATTCTTTAAATTCTGCATATGTTTGGATGTCTGTTAGAATTTTAGTAGATTTCATTACCTTTGTTGTCTGCATCGTTATGAAAATAGATTACGCTTTTCTTAGTGCATACATATTCTTTTATGAGTTCTTTAGCATGGGTATTTTTCATTTCTTTGTACCATATTTATATTTTGGTTTTATGAAAATAGTTTATTACTTTTACTTCGTTGATATTATTTTTAATAAGTTCGATTTGCCTGCTATAGTAATTGATTGGTATTTCAGTAATTGAAATGTAATTTTGATTATCTTCTTGTGCGCTATGTATTGTTGAAGCTGTACTATTCGGAGTTTCTCCAAAAAAATTTTCATCCAGTTTAATTCTTTACCGGGTACATATTTAATGTGGTAATCAAATTCATTTAATTTGATTCTCCATCTTTGCAACTTCATGTTTGGTTCTTTGACATTGTTTAGCCAAACGAGGGGCTTATGATCACTAAGGATTTCGAATTTTCTTCCAAAAAGATAGAACCTGAAGTATTTGGTGGCCCATACAATATCTAAGAGTTGTTTTTCTATTGCGGGATAATTTATTTCGTGATTGTTTAATGTTCTACTTGCATAGCATATTGGCTTATGGTTTTGCGACAATACTGCCCCTATAGCAAAATTACTATATTGGGATAGATTAATATCGGATCAGATGTAATGAGTGGTTTTGACTTCTCAAATGCTGCGATATAATCTTTGTTTTTTATGTCAATAGTTGCATTATTTTTAAATTAAAGTGTCATTGGCTTCACAATGTGAGCGAAGCTTGGTATGAATTTTCTATTGTAACCGCATCGTCCTAATAATGACTTGATTTCTTTGGTTGTTTTTGGTATTGGGAAATTTTTTATTGCGCTACATTTCAGCGGATTTGGTTTTATACCCACAGTTGTTACAATGTGACCAAGGAATTCAGTTTCATATTTCATAAATTCACATTTATCCAACTGTAATTTTAAATTGGCTTCCATGAGTATCTTGAAAACTCTTTTTAGTGACAATATGTGTTTTTCCAATGAAGTGGAATACACTATTATGTCATCCATGTAGACCAGACAATCCTTATGGATTAAATCTTTTAAAAGGTTGCTCATACAACGTTGAAAAGTTGCAGGAGCATTTTTGAGTCCGAAAGGCATTCGAGTGTACTCGTAATGGTCATATTTCGTCGAGAAAACGGTCCTTGGGATTGAATCAGAATCCATTTGAATCTGATGAAAGCCTTTTCCTAGGTCAATGGTAGTGAAATATTGACATTTTCCAAGTTTGTCTAATATATCATCCATTATTAGAATAGGGTATTTATCATCTATTGTGATTTCATTTAAGTTTCGATAGTCAATGACTATTCTGAATTTTTGTTTTCCTGATGCGTCACTTTTCTTTGGTACGATCCAAATTGGTGAGCAGTAAGGAGACTTTGAATTTTGGATTATTCCCTGTTTTAACATTTCTTTTATTTGTGCTTCAACGTCTTTGTCATATGCTTGTGGATATTTATAAGGTCGTTTATAAATTGCATCCTCGTGTTTAGTTTGTATGACATGTATAATTGTACTTGTGAAAGTCAAATTTTCACTTTTCCTGTACTGTATGTCACTAAACTCAAATAGAATTTTAGTTAATTTGTTCCTTCATTTGTTCCTTCATCGTTAAGATGTTCTAATGTGAATTGATTATTTTCTTGAAGCTCGTTTTCGATTGCAAAGTTAAAAGGCATATCTTCAGAAAAAGGTTTGTCAAGGCAATCAATTACTGTGTCTATTATGTGGGGTGGATAAAGGCAATAATCAATTGAGGTATTGTCCTTTATAAAGTTTTCATGATTGTATCTCATGTTTAACGGGTAATCGCTTAATGTTACGATTCCTTTTTATACCCTGAACCCATTAAAAATGGGTAAAAAGGGTATTATGGTTTTGTGCAAAAGTATGTAACAGGCATAAGGAAGCATCTCCGACCATATAAAGTATATATATTCTTGATCAGTATCAACAGCCGAGTCGATTTAGCCATGTCCGTCTGTCTGTCCGTCTGACCGTCTGTCCGTCTGTCTGTCTGTAGGAACACACAGATATCAGAGACTACTAGAGCTAGAGACTTCATATTTGGAACATAAGTTCTCCTAATCCCGGGACAGATCAAGTTTATTTCATTTTATCGATAACTCATACCGTTTAAAAGTTATCGATAAATTTCGATTTCAGACTTGCGTTTTTGGGACATAACTTCAAAGTTATAAAAGCTAGAGGCTCCAAACTTGGCAGGTATAATCTCGAATAGCATACACATGTAACAAATATTTCACTTTTTGGCCACCCCCCAAACCCCCCAAAAGTTCAAAAAATGCATTTTTGAAGGTACGACCTTGCAATTTGGTTTGGTCACACATATTATTGACAATTGTTTGCCCCAAAAATTTCAATAAGATCGGACAATAAACATAGAAGTTATTTAAGATTTAACTTTCCATTGTGTGTGGCTCAGCGAAAAAGCAAGCTAACTGCATAAACCGCTTGCACTGCTTATACTGCTTATACTGCAGCATGTGTGTGCTTAGATTAGTATGAATGATTGTAAGGACTGGGTTCAGGGTATCTCGTAGTCGGGCACTCCCGACTACAGCACTCTTACTTGTTTATAATTTATTGTTGCTTGGCAAGCTTCAAGATAATCCCTGCCTAATAATACATCGTAATTTTCTGAGAATTCGTGTATGTAAAAGGTTTGATGTGACGGACAATGTTTGTTTGGGGCTAAAGAAATACATTGGCATTGGTTTAAACAAATATTTCCATTTATTGTTTGAACTTTCATTTGGCATGTTTTAATTGGAAAGTCCAGAAAATTTGATTTCATTAAATTTATGGAAGAGCCTGTATCTGTTATGCATTTAAGATGCTCGTCATTCATGATTAATCGAATGAATGGGTTTCTTCTGTTTCTGAGTCCGAGGCTGCTTGATGAAAATTTTCGCTTGTATCCATTTTGGTTTGACCGCTAGTACTTTCGCGTTGTCTTTTGACAGGCGGATTGGTATTAGGAAGAGCTTTATTTGATTGATAATTCATTTGATTTTGGTTTCTACCCTGATTGTGATTTTGTCTGAATTCCTGGTGTAATTGTTGGTTGTTTTGGTTTGGGGTTTGTGAATTGGAATGATTGTTAGTATATGAAGGGCCTGCCACTGGGTAGTTTGATTTACATTCCCCCTAATCCTGCGAGAATTATTATTTCTTGATGAATTGTTGTTATTGTTTGGTTTAGTACGATCGGAAAGATTGTTTTCCTATAATCCTTCCCTTTGAGCAAGTTGTTTTAATTTTGATACTGTTGTAATGTCATATCTAGCAAGAGTCATGAATATTCTGCCAGGTAATTTTCCTGTAATTACATCTTTGATGGTGTTGTTCATAGCATTTGTGTACAAGATTGTGTTCGAAGGTATTCATTCTAATATTACCTTATTTGAAATTACAAATGACTTACAGTGAATCACTAAAGTATTCATTGCTAAGCATATGGAGCATAAACCCAAGTATTTCACCATCTTAGCAACTACTTTTTTATATTTTTCACTGCATTCGTAGAATGATGTTTACGAAAGACAATGCAAAAGAAAAAATTGCAAAACGTTTAACAGTTATCAAAATAGAGCAACAAAACTAAAAAAAACGCATATTTTCATGTCACAAAAGTATTCATTGCGGTTGTTGCCTCTTCCGTTATTTTAGCTTGTGCATGTTTGTACATGTTTTTTTTTTGCACATTTATATTGTGTAGATAAGATTTTCGCTCAATGTGTTCAATTTGACCATCAAAGTTTTTGTTAGTACGTCAAAATGGTCAAGGGAAAGGAATTAAGTGTGGTTGAGAAGAAAATAATATTATATCTTCACAATGAAGGGCGATCTACCAATTATTATTGCCAAATGTTCGACAGAAGTCCTACCACTATCCGAAGTGCTATACAGCGTTTGAAATATCGTGGTAGATTGGAAAATATCCAGCGTTCTGGACGTCCGAAGTCTTTATCTGCCAGAGAGGAGAGGAAAGTAGTTGCTAAGATGGTGAAATACTTGGGTTTATGCTCCATATGCTTAGCAATGAATACTTTAGTGATTCACTGTAAGTTCTCGTAGTGCCGGGACAGATCAAGTTTATTTCATTTTATCGATAACTCATCCCGTTCAAAAGTTATCGATAAATTTTGATTTCAGGCTAGCGTTTCTGGGCCATAACTTAAAAGTTATAAGAGCTAGAGGCCCCTTATTTCTCATGTATAATATATAATCGAATAGAATACACATGTAACAAATATTTCATATTGGCATATCACCCCCCAATCCCCTCAAAAGTTCAGAAAACGTATGTTTGAAGGTACGACCTTGCAATTTGGTTTGTACACACATTTTATAGTTAATATAATTTCAGAAAGATCGGACAATAAACAGAGAAGTTATTTAAGATTTAACTTTCCAATGTGTGGGGCTCAGTGAAAAAGCAAGCTAACTCCTTAAACCGCATGCACTGCTTGTACTGCAGCATGTGTGTGTTTAGATTAGTATGAACGATTGTAAGGACTGGGTTCAGGGTATCTCCTAGTTGGGCACTCCCGACTAGAGCACTCCTACTTGTTTTATTTAAATAATATGTGGCCCAGAATATTTTATTTAGTGGTCACAAAAAGTTCTTTTGTCGTTTTATAAGGTTTCCACTTAACCCAGGATTTAATTGATCCTTTAACGGTTAAATATAACTTATGCACGCACTTTCGTTAGCGGAGGTGTCAATTAAGTCACTTATTCACGAACGTTCTTTAGCGGATATGTCAATTTGTGTTTCTAAACGTTTTCACTTTAACATATCCTACCGGATGCGCCAAATAAGTATTCAAAAACAAGATTGTTATAAAAAAAATATACCTTATGTTTATTATAACCTCGTATAAATGAACATCTGAGTATAGGTTGTAAATCTCGACTGAAGAATAAAGTGCTGTTGGGCGCTTAATAAATCTTTGGCTGATGAGCTTTTGAAAGATTGGACTTAAAAAAAACTGAGCTTTCTGCTCTTATGTAAACAGAGATCTGATGGATCTCTCTCTTGAAATTATGACGAAATATTGAGAGTGGGTTGCATCAGCCTGGATTTATGCCACGTCGACAGAATTGACCCTTTGGTAGAAATAGCGATTCAAGCGTGTGTTTACAATAACTATGTGAACGTGGGAGCGCTTGAATTGTTATTTTCCCCAGTGGTATCGTATTGCATGATAACATAATTTGGGTGCGAGTGCATAATAGGAATTTGATGCAATACATATGTTACTATATATAGATATATATATATATCTACATATATATTTATATATTTCACATTTCTCTTATGCTGAGAAGCAATATAAGGTTTAAAAAAATGTCTATTCCTTAACTTGTCTTGCTTTTGTCGGAACAATTGTTGAGTCAAGAAAAGTTGTCTAAGTAATCCTTTAGTTATACCAAATAATACCCTTTAAATCTGGGTTTGTCCCCACTAAACCAAATCGTAGAAATAAGATTAGCTTGTGTATATATTTAACTTGGATATCAGCGATAAGTTTCTGAGAATGGCCTTTATGGTTTAGTTTTCTCCTGCTGAGTGCCGGACACTTTCGACACTTTCCTCTCGTGCAGTGCACTGACATCTTGGACTGAAGTCGTTACGTTGAACTCCGAGTCTGCTGTTATGTGTTCTTATCGGACATGTTTGTTATTTTCTGCGTTGTTTAAGTCGACTTGAGCGCTTTGAGGCGCCTTGGCTATTTGATTATATGAAAATACTCGTCATTGTGTGTTGTTAGCGTCCTAATATAGTTAGTTAGACTCGTGCTACCAACTTTTGGCAAGATTAGGTCAAGTAAGGCCGTGCATAATGTCGCACAGAGTCTGCATAAATTTTGCTAGGGTTATAACATGCACCTCTTCTTCTAGTATTAGCAACAGTCTGTTCACAGTTGCTGCCCAGAGGAAAAGGGATGGGACACCTCCTTGCGGAATGCCCCAACTTACATACATGCAGACTGATGATGATTGATCAGGATGAAGGTCACATCCCTGCTTGGGAGCAATTGAACAATAAGTTGGACCAAAGGCCCGTTCATCCCCCCATCCGCAGTAGAGTTAATGATGTCCTGTATGTACCTGAAGGCTCCTTCGATGTCGAGCACTAGTCTGTAATCCTTTATTTTCATTGATTTTTCGATGCGTAAACGACTTTTTTTAATACAGGACTTGTTTACTATAATTCTATTAATATCGATAATACATCACGCCACATTTAGGAGCAGTTATGAGTGAATCGTTAGGGGGGAGGGTCAATCGACTTCTAAAAATGATCTGATTCTGAACATTTGAGATTCATTTCTTAAGCAAAATCGGTCGCTGAATCCGAAAATGTAGTTTTCGTAGCTTGTTACATTTTATCGATTACTCATCCCGTTCATAAGTTATCGATGGATTTCAGACCAGCGCTTTTGAGCCATAGCTTAAAAGTTATTAGAGCTACAGGCCAAAAATTTAATATGCATTATCTCGAGAGCATACACATGTAACAAATAATTTGGTTTGACCACACATTTTTATGTTCAATTTCAATAAGATCGGACAAAAAGTTCCCAGTTTAGCCTTAACTCCTTAGCAAATATTTATTTTTAAGATCTTTTCAAAATCGAAAATGTATCTGTTTTCGTTCAGCTTACAAATGGTCACTGGAAAAATATTGTTCATTTTTTTTCGGACTCAGCGGTTAGTTTAACATCATAAAATGACATCAGTTCAGGATACATTTTGCTGTAGATTAGTGTAATCAATTAAGCACTGAAAAGTTCTGCAGACTGTTTTAACAGCTGACAAGGGTAAGGCATCAACTCCTGTACTAAATGTGTCGTAAAGCGAAAAAATGTTAAAATTGTTGATTAAAATGCGTGCAATTTACGAGAAAAATATCGACGTAAAAATAAAAGATAAAGTTATACAAATTAATATTATACCAAATTTGGCGCCTCTGGCTCTTACAACATTTAAGCTTTGTCCAATGAAATATACTTGATCTGACCATGGAATCCAAAAACTTATATTGCAAACATGAAGTCTCTTGCCCATATAGTCTCTGAAATCCGCGTGTTCATACAAAGGGACAGACATGGCTAGATCAAATCGGATGTCGATACTGATCAAGAATATATGTAATTTATAGGGTTCCACCCAATAATTTCCATATCTCATTAACAAGTACAATGTTTCGTTAATTTGCAAAACAATATCTTTCTATTAGTAAATATATCTATATATCGGTTTATATACTAATCGGACTATCGTATCCGATTTTTAGCAATTCAAAAATAATACTTGTTAAGAAATCAGATCATTTTCAAACTACATATAGTTACATATGTAAAGTAACACAATAAAAAACAAATCCATCAAAAGGATTGATATTAACATTAAATTTTTCGGGTAGAGGCTGAACCAACCTAACAACTAAAATTGTGGAAAATATTTACGGTTTATCAATTTGAGGTGTATAGGTATGCTATCGATTTACCAACCTCCCAATGGGCGTGGCAAAGAAAACTCAACACTTTGTCTGAAATAGAATACTACGAGTTAATATTCCAAGTTTCAAGTCCTAGCTTCAATAGCATCGAAAAATGTTTTCTGCATACAGATTGACGAACAGACAATATATTGTCGTTATTGGAGTATAAAACAAGTGGGGAAGAATTATCTTCGGCATGTCGAAGATTTATACTCTTTTCGACCCTTTAGGCAATTTTTACTCTACCAACTGCGGCAACGAAATTTCATATACTGGTGAAGATCGTTTTTTTCGCGTATCATTTTTTTTTTAACACATTGGTATCATATGAACTTTAATTTTTTTTTTTAATGTTAAATTTAAGCTATTTTATATTAAAAAAAGAATTAGAAAAAAAACTAAAATATATGATGTCGCGACCGGGACTCGAATCCGGGACCATGCGTTTGTCAGCGCATCAGTTTACCACTTACACCACCAATCCATTCTGGTGAAATACTGACTAACTCGATTATAGGAGCATTTTTTTCGGGTGGCATTGCTTTTGTTCTAAGACATGAATGAATTCATCTTTTGATTAGAGTCATTATACTCTTTTCGAAGAAATAGTATATTTTCTTTAGGCTGATATTTGTAACGCATAGAAGGAAGCGTCGGAGACCCCAAAGTTACCTCCAGTATGCTTAGAATGAAAAGACAAACTGATCTGACCATGTCCGTCTTTCTGTATGCATGTATGGATACTAGTCCCTCAGGTTTTGAACTATCGCGATAAAACTTTGCACATAGACTTATTATTCAGAGGGACAGCACATTGGTCGGAACTGGCCGGATCGAACTACTATATCTTATAGCTGCCATTCAACTGGAATGTATGTTTGGATACTAGTCCCTCAAGTTTTCAACCATCGCGATGAAACTTTGCACATAGACTTACATTAATATAATTTACATTAATACTTTTATATAATTGCTTTTCATGAAGAGGTATATTTGTGCAACAGTGTCACCAAGAAATTAAATAAGCAGTCGTGAAAAATTGTATATTATACCTGCTGCAAATTGCCAAAAGGTTCGAAAAGAGTATAAAATCTTCGGCACGTCGAAGATAAGCCTTCCATACTTGTTTTATATTTGAAGACAAGAATTAGCAACAAATTTAAATAAATTGTGTCGCGACCGGGATTTGAACCCGTGACCACTCATTCGCAAGTACATCACTTTACCACTTACACTACCAAACCGTTTTGATGATCGATGACAAACTCGCTTAAAAAACAGTCTGTTAAAAACTTACGTGCACTTGGCTTTGTTTGCTCGTATGCACGTGTTCTTTCAAAATATTTTATGACGCATATCTTGGCTATTTATGACTCAATCGTTTTGCAACTTTAAACATTGATAAGTTATATGGATGCTTTAAAAACATCGGACTTATGGCCAAAACCGACTTCAAGTTGTGTGGCAGCTATGAGATGTAGTGGTCCGATCCGGCCGGCTCCGACCAATGTACTGTCCCTCTGAATAATAAGTCTCTGTGCAAAGATGCATCGCAATAGCTCAAAAACTGAGGGACTAGTTTGCATACATACAGACAGACTGACATGGCTAAGCATACTGGCAGTATGCGTCTCCGACGCTTTATTCTATGCAATACACACTTCAGCACAAAGTTAATATACCATTTTCTTCAAAAAGAGTATAAATATAACGGGTAAAAAGCCTACAATGAAGTTGTGCAAAAGTTTGTAACAGTCATAAGGACGCACCTCCGGCACAATTTTTCAAAAATGTATTGTGGCATAAGTATTTTGACATATTATTTAAGATTGAAAAATGGAACAAAAGCAAATGTTTTTCGATAATATTACTTGGTATTAATAAAGAATATATTTTTATACTCTGATACCGAAGGTACTCATAGTATATTGGTTTTGTCGAATGTCCGTCAGGCCGTCCGTCTGTCCGTCTGTCCGTCCGTCTGTCTGTCTGGATGAACGCGCGTATTTCCGAAATGATATTAGATAGACTCTTGAAATCTTTTGCGTTATGATTATAGCTATCTGCTTCAGATCAAGTTTATTCCAAATTTATGCCACGCCCACTGGGAGGCTGGCAAATCGATAACATGTCGATACACCTCAAATCACAAATCCCACAATTTTGAAGCTAGAGTAATCAAATTTGGTAGGTATATTGCTGGTGACCTCCCGAAAAAATTGGATCCTAGGTTAATCGGCCACGCCCATTATTACGCCCACCAGCCCCCCTCCAAAATTAATTTGAAATGCTTATATCTCCCGCAGTTTTAGAGCTAAAGTCACCATATTTGGAATATATATTACTGGTGACGTCCTCTACAGATTACAGAAACAAAATTTCGACCACGCCCACTCCCGCCCCCGTAATCGCGAAAATCGATATACATGAATGGACAATTCGATAACACGTGTATATTTCCCGCAATTTTGAAGCTAGAGTCCCCAAATTTGGAATTTAGACTAGGGCTGACCAGCCCAAAAGATTGCGTCCTGGATTTTCCGGCCACGCCCACTGGAACGCCCCCCAGCCACCCCGCCCCCACGAAACACGGAAGCCTATATCTCGCACAGTTTAAGAGCTAGGGCCACCAAAATTGAAGGATCGGCAAAAAATTTTGGGGCCCCGCCCCCTCCCGCCCCCAAAAATCGCGAAAATGTATATCTTCCACAGTTTTAGAGATAGAGTCACCAAAATTGGAGGATAGACTTATTGTCAGCCCCCCTAAAGATCGGCAAAAAATTTTGGGGCCCCGCCCCTCCCGCCTCCAAAAATCGCGAAAATGTATATCTTCCACAGTTTTAGAGCTAGAGTCACCAAAATTGGAGGATAGACTTATCGTCAGCCCTTCTAAAGATCAGCAAAAAATTTTGGGGCCCCGCCCCTCCCGCCCCCAAAAATCGCGAAAATTTATATCTTCCACAGTTTCAGAGCTAGAGTCATTAAACTTGGAAGATAGAATTCTGGTCAGCCCCTCTAAATATCGGTAAAAAAATTTGGGGCCACGCCCCCTCCCGCCCCCAAAAATCGCGAAAATGTATATCTTCCACAGTTTTAGAGCTAGAGTCAAGAAATTTGTAAAATAGACTTCTTGTCACTCCCTCTAAAGATCGGCCAAATTTTTGGGGCCACGCCCCTTCCCGCCCCCAAAAATCGCGAAAGCTTATATCTTCCACAGTTTTAGAGCTAGAGTCACCAAAATTGGTAGATAGACTTCTGGTCACCCCCTCTTAAGATCGACCAAAAATTTTCTGTTCACTTGCTTTCAGCTGTTCTTAAAATGGTATCAGAGTATTACGCAGTCGGCTCCGCCCGACTGCAACGTTCTCACTTGTTTCATATATTTTTAATATAAATAAGCATATGCTTACACCATATTTATTTTAAATTTTTTCAATGCTCATATTAAAAGTTATTAACGAAAACGCATGGTAGTTTTTTTTCAAAATATATATGCTGCCGACTGTATATTCTCGATCAGTATCGAGTTTATCAATAGCCGAGTTGATCTAGCCATGTGCGTCTGTCTTTACATTTAATAATCGTATCAAGGTTTTTTTTTTTACCAATAGTTCGTCTCATTCATAAGTTATTGACAGTAAAAAATTGGAAGATAGTATAAAATAATCTATAGCCAGTCATATATCAGTTTTCAGTAGGTTTAATTGTTTAGATTTTTTATGAAAATTGATAATATTTTAAGAAAAGTCAGAATATGATTGTCGTGATAATATATGGCTCCCTCTGCGATCTAGGGCTCTAAGATCTTTGAAATGTCAGGTGTTTCGTCTTTCCAAGAATTTGTGTTCCTTGCTCCCTACATGTACCACGTTTTATTATTTATTTATTTATTTATTTATTGTCGACTATTGACAGTCAACACAAAAGAATTTATATAAAATTATAAAACATTTAAATGTAAATACAAAATTTTCAAAAAATTTTAAATAGTAAATATATTAAATTAAAGATATAAAGTTAAAATTCCGTTAGGTTCTGGGGATATCAATAGCAAAATTAAATCATTGGTCCAACATTTGTTGCAAGGATTGGGGAAAACCCAGAAAAACCCAATCAAGCCAAAAATCAATAAACATTTGTTTAGAAGTTTGTTAATATTTAAAAGGAAACAAGTATTTATAATGAGTTAGTATATACTATTAGAAAGTATTTTATAAAGAGAAAAATAGAAGATAGAGAGAGAATAAAGAAAAATAATGGAACGAAATAAAGAAAAAAAGGGAAATAGATTTAACTAAACACGGGCAGAGGAGTCCCGTAAATACAAAAGAATATAAGATTTTATTAGTGGGAGAGAGAGCTCAACCGAGATTACATGGAACACTTTGTTGTAGTCCTTGCAAAGAACACGAAGAGGATTGTGCAAAGGTAAAATCAAAGGGACATAGTTTTCTAGTTGGCCTACTAGGAACAAAAAAGTTTAGGCGAGCTAACAGAAAGGAAGAATCTATGTCGCCGTTAATTAACTTGTGTAGGAAGACAACACCAAGCGTTGTTCTACGGTTAAGTAACGACGGAAGATTAATAAGTAAAAGCCTACTGGATTACGATGGCAAACGGAAATTGGGATCCCAGTTAAGTCCACGTAAGGCAAAGAGCAGGAATTGCATCTGCACGAATTCTATTCGCTCTTGGAAGTTTTGGTACTACGGACACCAAATACATGAGCAGTATTCAAGGATAGGACGAACTAAAGAAACATACAGCAGTTTTGTGGTGAAAGGATCGTTAAATTCTTTCGACCAACGCTTAATAAAGCCAAGTACACCTCTGGCCTCATTAGTGATAGTCGACATATGCATATTAAAGTTTAGCTTGTTGTCAAAAATGACTCCAAAATCTTTAACTGTAAAGATACGTTGCAATGGAACATTGTCAATCGTATAAGTGGTTAAGTAGGGTCTAGTCCGACTAAAAGTCATGAACATACATTTTGAACAATTTAGCTGCTGTTGATTGGCCGAACACCAGCGCTGCATAGAGTTCAAATCATCTTGCAGATGAGTATGACACAAGGGATCGGTGTACGAAAAAATAAGTTTCACATCATCTGCGTACATAAGAATACGAGAGTGTGATACAATCGAAGGCAGGTCATTAATGAAAAGAGTAAACAATAAAGGTCCAAGATGACTACCTGACAATTTCCAGGTAGTCGACCTAAGCAATACTCTTTGAGTGCGACCTTTCAAATAGGTGGCAATCCATAAAAGAAATGAGGGAGGGAATCCTAAACAATCAAGCTGATATAGCAATATAACATGGTTAACAGAGTCAAATGCTTTACTGAAGTCAGTATATATAACGTCAGTTTGCATTTTCGATAGAAATGCATCATTTACCAGGAAGGTAAATTCAAGCAAGTTGGTCGTAGTGGACCGACTCTTAATAAAACCATGTTGGGCAGGGGAAATAATCGACTTACAAAGATGTTGCAAAGTCGAAGTAAGGATTTTTTCAAATAATTTTGGGATGGCTGATAACTTTGCAATACCTCTATAATTCGAAATATCTGACTTCCCACCTTTTTTATGTAAAGGAATCACAAACGATTCCTTCCATATAGATGGGAAGACTGCAGAATCAAGGGATAGATTAAAAAGCTTAAGCAATGGTTGAGTAAGTGAAGTACAGCACTCCTTAAGCACACAACTAGGGATGTTGTCAGGCCCTGGAGAGAAAGAAGATTTTAGAGATTTAATAGAAGATAGAAGTGAAGTGTTACAGATGGTTGGAGTAAATAGTTGGTTAGAAGATGAAATTTAAAAAGGATAAGACACATTAGTAGATGTGACAGAGGAATAGGTTGACTGAAAAAATGTAGCAATTTAGGTCAGAAGCAGCAGAATCATTACTAGCTTTTTCCATCCCAAGAAAAAACGAAGAAGGCAAACCAGAAGATTTGCGCTTAGAATTCACAAAATTGTAAAATTGTTTAGGATCCTGACTAAACTGACGTTTGCAGCGAGCAAGATAATTCTCGTAGCATTGAGAGTTTAGAAGAAAAAAGTTTGTTCGGGTGATCATGAAATAAATGAAAAACAGAGGAACAGTATAAGTGAATCAACTGTGGGTCAATCACAGGCTTTCAGACACTGTCCTGCCCATCTAGATTCGGTTGCGAAGCGCAGTGGTAACGACGTCAACAGCAAAGCAAGTCTGTAACTCGGAATGCTTGGCCGTCTCTCCAGGTGCCGCCAAATACCTCAAATCTGCCGGTCCCGCCCCCGATGGTGCTATATTCAAGCCACTTGCCCACCCCCGGGCTACAGTAGGAAGCATCATGTCCCTGGTTTTGGCACTGGTAATTTGCCCTCGCTTTCCACTATTCAGCCTGCTCAGGATAGACTCCATAGCTTCATTGATGAACTAGGTAGACAGCAGGAAGCTAGTGCTTCAACACAAGCAGCTGTGATTGACAAGCTCCTATCGCGTTTTGACCAGATGATGTCGAAATTGACATCTATTTTAGAGATGATGCGGTGCTTATTGACGAAGGGTGCCCCTGTTTCAACGTCATTCCATCGCGATGTCTAATTATGGTCTAAACATCCTTATTTGGAACGCTAATGTCATCATTGGCAAGACCTTGGAGGTCGAGCATCTTCTCCAGGACAGGGGTATTGACATCCTCCTTGTTTCAGAAACACATTTCAACAGGCGATCCTCCTTCCGCATCCATGGTTATGATATTCACTGTGGCAATCCCCCGGGTGACCGTCTCCGTGGTAGTGCTGCAGTCATTGTGCGGTCATCGTTTGACTTTCACCTCACTGTAACGATTGCTGAGCCTCACCTACAATCTATTTCTATATCCTTGGTGACCGGTATTTGAAGAGTTTCTTTTGCTGGACATCGTAAATGCTGGACCTCTGGTGAATATTATCGCCGATTTGGCTCTATGGGCAACCATTTCTATATTGGCGCCGATTGGAATGCGCACTAGCAATTCTAGGTTTGCAGGCGCTCGTGTATTGGAGGAGACACTCTGATGTCGCTGGTATCAGGCCCCATTCTTCAGGTTTTAGCCACCGGCGCACCCACACACTTTCCGGGAAATACGTGCCATCTTCCCACGGTCATCCCCTACAACCACCTCGACATCTAATCAAATCCCGTTACTACTTTTACTTTTGCGTGTCCGCCTATGTGTTTACTCCCAAAGCCGTTCATCTCCCCCGTGGCTCGAACATAGAGGACTTTGCTAACTTACTTAGTTTGGACACTCCTGCTGACATTGACGCTTTCGCTCCGGATCTTGTTGACAAGATTCACCTTGCTGCTCCTCCTGCTACCGGAACCTCATGCGTATTTTCGCCATCTTAGGCATCCTCAAATCCTGAGATTTACTGCGTCGCGAGTAGATGAGAACGCGTCATCTGCTTGATCTGGCTAGGTGGAAAGCCGCTGTCTGTAATCATAAGCGTATGCTTAAGTCTGCTAATACTGTGTTCTTCGTAAACAAGCTCGACGCCATCGAACCCGATGAGGAACATGGCTTTGTGTTGTTGAAGTGCACCCGTAGCACCAAGCGACAGCCGCTCCCTCTTAGGCGTAATGATAGTTCACATGGGCTTGTACTGATGACGATATTGTTTAAGTTTTTGCGAATGAACTGGAAGCCCGCTTCACTCCTTTTGTTTTCGCGACCAGCCAAGAGATAAGATCCACCGTCTCGAGGTTTGGCCTATCCTTCGGCCTCCCAGATAAAGAGGTTTATTCCCTCTAAGGTACTTGGTATGGCAAGGCATTTGGGTGTTCATCCGTACTTGACTTGGGTCACATCCCGGCCCCATAGAAGCGCGCATTTATTGTTATTGTGCCAAAGAAATGGAAGGATCCTCACAATCCGGACACTTTCAGACCGATCCTGCCTACTTTTTCAAAGACTTATAAGAGAATTCTGCTAACCCGTCTTCTGGTCGTAGTCGCTTTTCAAATCGCGCTACCAGACCATCAATTTGGCTTCCGAGGACGCTATAGTGCGGCTTAGCAAGTCCACATCCTCTGCGCCTTCGAGAAGATAAAGTACTGTGCTACGATTTTCCTGGACATTTGGCAGGCTTTTGATAGGGTCTGGCATGAGGGCCTCTGGTACAAGCGAATGTTGCTGTCTTTCCTGGCCGAGAATTTGCTGTTGAGTTCAGGGAAGCTCGCTCCGGAATGCGTCCCATTCGGGCTGGTGTACCTCCGGGTAGTATTCTTGGCCAATTCTATACCCAGTATTTACCGTTGATCTTCCCATCCTCATTACACAATATTCACTTTTTCTTATTATTCCGTGCTGTAACATTTCGTTTATTTTATTGGAAACTTCATTTTCTAAGGTGTATGGGAATATAATGGTTATTCTCCTTTCGAAGAAAATAGTATATTTAATTTGTGCTGAAATGTCTAATGCATAGATGGAAGCGTCGGAGACCTCCAAAAGTCACCTCCAGTATAAATAGAATGACAAATCAAATTGATCTAGCCATGTCCATCTGTCTGTATGTATGTATGGTATCTAGTCCCTCAGTTTTTGAGCTATCGCACACTTATTATTCGAAAGGACAGTACATTAGTCGAAACCAGCCAAACCCGACCACTATATCTTATAGCTGCCATACAACTCGAAGTAGTTTTGCCCATATATCCCATGTTTTTAAAGCTTTCGCGAGGAAACTTTGCACAGTGACTTATTATTCAAAGCAACAGCTACAGGCGGCGTCTTTTCTTTCCAGTCTGAGTTATGAATTCGCGTGGTATCTTCCGGTGTACTAGATCCAGTGTGTATTGGGCTATGTACGCTAATTCGAGCGCCGAAAAATATATTTTGTAATCTAAATAAAACTACTGCCGCGGCGTTTTCCCTTTTATACAAGGGGGTCGGCCATTTTACCCACGAGTACCTTGGTAACTTAAACAAAAAAAAAATAATTTAATTAAATCCCGATCAGCTTGGTAACTCCTTTAAGGTTGCTAAGCGGCGGTTTTTGTCGCTTGAAAGACGTTAATCTCGAGATTCCGAGCTTAAGTGTATGTACTCGGTATTCATGGATATGTTTCATTAAGTCATTTGTCTGAAACAGACAGCCAGATTCCAAGTACCCCATACTTCTTCATTCCGCATCAGTCTGTAAGACCACAGGGCTCGTCGACGAAGCTTCGTGTTGTTTTCGACGCATCTTGTCGGACTTCGTCTTATGTTTGGACCGACTGTTTAAGCAACAACAGCTACAAATTAATTAATTTCCGGTGGGATATAAACAATTAGTTCTAAGACGATTGAAAGAAAGACAATTTGACTTTGGCTTTTGCAATGTTTCTGCATTTTATTTCTCTCTCTTAAGTGACAGAGAGTGCATGCTGTCTTGGCAGAAAGCCAGGGAGCAGCAGCTGTTAATTAACATGTTTGTTTAGTTTTGCTTACAATTCAAATGCCTTAACATCGGCCGCGTTGAATGCCCGTAGGGGTTCAAATATTAATTGGTAATGGGTCCAACCGATGGGTTGGTCTCTTGAACTTAAACCTGACGCTGGCCACTCGCACTCTTCCATCCGCACTTTTCGTCGTCTCCTTCACTACACCCAATATCCATTGCTGTGGTGGAGCGTTGTCCTCGTGGACCACGACTACGGCCCCGACGCTGATGGCTGGCCGACTGGCCACTTTTGGCGCTGCTCAGCAGGTAGTCTTTCGACCAGTCGACCCAGAACCGCTACTTGGTGCTGCAGATCAGCTGCCAGCGTTGCCAGCATGTAAACTTGTTTTCTGGACCGAGCCTTGTGGGTTCGAATGGCAGTGCTACGAGCGTTGTCCCGACGGGCAGGTGTGCTTTCGTTATCGCCTCGCCGTCGTTAGGATTGGCGCTGTCGGCGACGATTGGCCTGGAATTGAGGATGACCTCCACCTCCACCAGCACGGTTGCCAGCTCGTCTTGCCGTAGAAGCGCTCATCCAATTGCCTTCATCGTAAGGTGCTTGGCGGATTTTACTGCAGCCTCCCAAAGGCCGCCGAAATGCGGCGCTCGTGGTGAGATAAACACGACTGTTACACCCTTGGCTGCAGCAAACTCCTCTATGGCATCCCGGTTGGCGTTGAAATTCGTTCGCAAATCCGCCAGTATGCGTGCAGCACCCACAAAGTTGGTGGCATTGTCGCAGTGAATGCGCTTGAAACTAACGTCTGCCGGCAAACCTGGATAAGCACATAATAAAAGAATTACGGTTAGATCAGATACAACTTCTAAATGTACAGCTTTGGACGTAAAACAAAAAAATACCGCAATGTTCATTTTTACTGGCACTCTGCCACGAATTCCCAACGCGAAAGGGATTGGACCACAGAAGTTTCCCAATATTTGGCTTGCCAATATCGGTTTGTACCTAAAACAATGAACGCAACGCCGTACTATGGTGCTGCAAGTCTGGCGATTGTTTATGAGCCTAATTTGCTGCCGAAGCATGCTCACTAGCGCACGTGGACCAGCGTGGCAATTGTTTCGGTGCAGAAACTGCAGATACCAATTGAAAACAAGTAAGAGTGCTCTAGTCGGGAGTGCCCGACTAGGAGATGCCCTGAACCCAGTTCTGACTTCCATTAAAACTTGCCTAATAGTGTGCATACATACAATTACACACATACTGCAAGCAGTGCATGCGGTTTAAGCAGTTAGCTTGCTTTTCGCTGAGCCCCACACAATGGAAAGTTAAATCTCAAATAACTTCTGTGTTTATTGTCCGATCTTACTGAAATTTTTGGGACATACAATTGTCAATAATATGTGTGACCAAAACAAATTGCAGGGTCGTACCTTCAAAAATGCGTTTTTTCAACTTTTAAGGGGATTGGGGGGTTGTATCCATAAAGTGAAATATTTGTTACATATGTATGCTATTCGAGATTATGCATGCCAAATTTGGGGTCTCTAGCTCTTATATCTTTGAAGCTATGTCCCAAAAACGCTAGTCTTAACTCGAAATTTATCGATAACTTTTGAATGCGACGAGTTATCGATCAAATGTAATAAACTTGATCTGTCCCGGGATTAGGAGAACTTATATTCCAAATATGAAGTCTCTAGCTCTTGTAGTTTCTGATATCCGCGTGTTCATACAGACGGACGGACAGACGGTCAGACGGACAGACAGACAGACGGACATGGCTAAATCGACTCGGCTATTGATACTGATCAAGAATATATATACTTTATATGGTCGGAGATGCTTCCTTATGCCTGTTACATACTTTTGCACAAAACCATAATACCCTTTTTACCCATTTTTAATGGGTTCAGGGTATAAAAACCGACATCTCTTTGGCATAAGCAATGGAAACTTTGCAATATGGGCGCTTTCAATACGCGGCTTTCAGCACGCATCAATCTTAAAGCTAACTTTCCACTCTGCTATGAACAGATAAATGTATTTAGCATTTGGTAAGACGATTGCAGAATTGCCGATTTGTCGAGCTTCGCGATATCTTCTGCGAACGCTGACTGCTGCATTATATGTATGATTATCATAAATGACGATTCAAGCTCAGCAGCCGCTGGTACACGAGACGTGTAAGCTGAGCCCCCTCCGCTAATAAAACGAAACATGTACGAAATTATGTGGACAACCTTTAAATACAATGATGACCTTTCGATTAATTCCAGAATAGGATGTGGAGCTACATCGGCCGCGATAAAAACCGTTACGATACTTCTTTTTCCAGCATTGACTGCTCTTTGGTCAATTTAATGTGTGCATTACTTGGCCAAAGGGAATGATACAGTGGGATTCAGTCAATTCAATCGTGGAACAACCACGCAATGGCAAATTTGCTGGATTTTCTTTGGTCGGAACGTATTGCCACATTACATCTGCTGTTAATTCTTGAACGTCTGCCACTCTATTGGTGACGAGAGCTTGCAGATGTAAGTGGTGAATTTATAACCAGTGCAGAATCAGAATCCGACCAAAATACAACTCGTTCAATTGGCATGTGGAGAAGTTGCCTAACCTTCTCCCACAATGATGCCAACAACTGTGCAACGCAAAGTTCCAAGCGAGGCACTGACTTTATTTTTAAAGGTGCAACCTTAGATTTTGCGGTCAGCAACTGCACGGATGTGCCATGCAGCACATATAAGCAGCACCCGTATGCTCTCGTCGAGACGTCAGCAAATCCGTAAAGTTGAGAATTCGTGCTCTTTACGACGCCAACGTAACAAGGTATGCGAATTGAATCTAACTCTTAAAAGGACTTTGTAATGACTTCCAATTTTTTGAGCAAGTTATTGGGTATCTGGTCATCCTATGCTATCTTTTGCAGCCAAAGTTCCTGCATTAAGATCTTTGCTAGAGTTACTATTGGGCATAATAACCAAATCGGATCGTACAGACGAGAGACAAATGACAAAATGGCACGTTTGGTAGACAATACTTCTAGCGATAAGTTGACTGCAGAGTATTTGAAATAATCGTCTCGTGGACTCCAAATGAGTCATAACGTCTTCGTATCCTCTTGATGCCCAATAAGAATTTCCTCATCAGTAGGCTGAGCTTCGAAACGCTCACAATTTGATGGCCATTTTGTGAAATTATAGCCGAATGGATCAAGGCCATTGATTAACTCTTGACGCAACAGGCGCAATTCTTCCACAGTATATTAAATATCAAATCATCCACATAAAAGTCATTGGCTATTGCCTTTGAAGCTAATGGATGTGATTCTGCATGCAGCTCACACAAATATTTTAAGCACCGAAATGCCAAAAACGGGGCAGAGGCTGTCCCATATGTTACAGTGTTCAGCTAATATATTTGAAGTGGGTCTGATGGTTTTTTTCTCCAAAGAATTAGTTGAAACTGCGCTGTGTTTCATCGATTTCGACTTGCCGATACATTTTAGCAATGTTAGCTGACAATGCAAATGGGCGAAGCCGAAACCGCAACAAAGAGCATCTTACGAATATGAGTCTTCGTTTGAAATGGAGGCTTGACTCACACTCACAAGCGATGTAGAACTAGTCTCTAATGAGCCCGTAGTTCGACAACGCCCGGCTACAATCCAGCCAAGAGCTGTGGCCCGCCATGTTGGCGACTCGCTATTTCCTATCACATGTCCTTCCTTCAGCAAATCGAAAAATACGTCTGTTCCAAGCAGTAGATCAATGCCAATTCAATATGCTGCTGCTCTTCAAGGCCAACAATAAGCTTTTCGGGCTGATAGGCCGAAATGCTTCCCAAAACGGCAAACTCAGTCACCAATTCGAAGTCATCGACTCGAGAGGCTATTGATGTCTGAACAACATGAAGCGATTTCCAAAACCCTGGAAATTTATATCCTTCCGCTCCCTTTTTAGATCCAAATTTCTGGCTAAGTCCTCCGGTTTGAAATTGACCTGCTACCTCGAATCTAGCTAACTGGAAAGAACCGGACTTATCCATTACACGAACCACTGCAGTTGCCAATATGACTTGGTCAGAGACAGCTGTCGTGTAATTGACGGAAGAACATTGCATTGGGTTTGGGCCACTAACGACTGGCTGATCGGTGCAACTCTTGCTGAGTCGGTCACAAACTTGTGTAGAAGGGTATGATGGGGCTTGGAGCATACTCTACAAGTACTTGATTTGCAAGTCTTTGTTGTATTACCCCTTCTTAAGCAGTTGATGCACTGTGAACGATCTGTAACAAATTGGAAGCGTTCGTCTTGTGTTCGCTCTGTAAACGAGGTGCACGATGTTATATAATGGTCGTTCTACCTGCAAAACGGACAATTCGGAGACTGACTCTGAGGCTGGCTTGGCTGCGAGACTGCCAAAGCCGAAGAGTTGGTAATCTTCTTTGACCATCAAAGTTAGATTTCTGCGTTCGGGAGTGACCAGATGACGACTCTTCAGCTGCAGCTGAAAGCGTCTGTTAAGAGCAAACTCGCAATCTTCCCAAGATGTTAGATGACTGTAATCTAGGCTCTCTTCCCTTTTAGAACGCGTAATATGTCCTTTGCTCATAATCAAATGTATGAGCAGAAGGTTAGAAATCTGTCAGTGATTGCCTAAGGACAATAGCGACTCATAACTAGCTGGAACTTTGTCGATTAGTGAGCGCAAAGAAATGGATGAAGGCCTTGCATCTTTGAAAGATCAAATAATTTGTGAGTATCCGATACTATCAGACAACTATAGTCATAGACACGCTTTAAAGCTGTTAATGTCTTTGGATAGTTGTCGTTTGTAACCTGATATGCCTGTACCGTACCTAAGGCTTCATTCTCTAAACATGATAGCAGATGATTAAGTTTCACTATGTTTGAGATCGATGCATCATTATCGTCTAAATTTTCAAATAACCCGTAAAGCGTAATTGCCACTAAACCTTGGCAGCTTCATTGAAGGCAGTTGTCTGCTATGCGAGACAGATGAAAACATCGTAAAATTCGCAATAGTTTCTCTTTGAGTCTTGGGTTCACTGCATTTGCTCATTAATTGTGCCTTAGTGGTGATGCAGAGTATCTCCTAGTCGGATCTAGAAACTAACGAGAGGTCAATTGCGTCCAGATCCTTCTGTATATTGAAAGCATCATCAATATTTCGAGTCAAAATATCTAGCCTACAGTCAAGCTCCAATGGCTCGATTTTTCCTGGGTACTCCTTAACAAACTTTTATGCGCAGAATGTCCTTCACAACATTTGTGTGGGACCGTAGCACTGTGTCAGCCTTAATTGAGTTGGCTTCTTGGCTGAAGCCGAGCTCTTGGGTATAATTGTTCTTTCCTCTTTTGCTAGGCATGGCGTATTGGACAGAAGGTACTAGCGATAGTGATCAAAATGCAAATAAATAGTAGTACTATATATAATATTATAAGACGGCACTGGTACTGTATAAGAACAGGTAACTGCTACTGATATAATAAGTATATAAAACTAATATAACAGGACGGGACTGTATATTAAATGATAACGTTAGAAAAGTGATATCTAAAACTGACCTAATATATTAGTTCGTTTGGCTGCGAGTGATATTGACGACAAATATCAAAGCAGCGGACACAAATCCAAATTGAGTGCAATCAAGGCTAAACGAAATGCAGCGACGCGATAGCTGGCAGAACTACTCACTCGACTTAGCAGCAACGATATGTGCTAAGGGCAAGTTGGCAGAGACGCGGCAGAGCAGCAGCGATTGGCGACTGTGGCTGCGTAGCAACGATAAAGCAAATAAACTAAGTGCTCATAAAAGAAACGCAGCGATTGACCGCCGTCAAAATTTCTCAACCAAACAGCTCAAAGTGCCAAGGCGACGCACAAAGTGAGCTATTGCTATCCGCAATTCCAAATGAGACTATTAAGCATCTGCTGCTTGCAGACAAAATCACGAATCAACGCAGCAACGATAAGTGCAAGCAGTGAGGGCTACAACGACGCGAGCGCTGGCAGGAGAACAAGAATGCGATAACCGAAATCAAGCTTCAAGCGATGCGCAAGTTGGGCTGTCTATGTGTTTGTATGTACGTGCGTATGAAACAGATCATGCAAGAACTGTTGACTAGCGCAGCAACGGCAAAATGAAAGTGAACAAGACACCAAGTGATAACTTGCTTAGCGCAATGAAATTGAGCAGATGCGAAATTTGGCGCGGCCAAATTGTATAAGGTTATATGTGTATTTAATGAAAACTTTGAACTTTCCTGATTTTCGTAATAATTCATCAGGGCAGTATCCACTGGGAAATATCCAATTTAGCGAGGCTGGCGAACTCCAAACGGCAATCGACTCCAAATTCCAAACGTTGACAAACGTTGTCCACCCGGTGGCGCCAAAATGTTTAAGCAACAGCAGCTAAACATTAATTAATTGCCGGTGGGCAATAAGCAATTGGTTCTAAGACGATTGAAAGAAAGACAATTTGACTTTGGTTTTTGCAATGTTGCTGCATTTTATTTCTCTCTGTTAAGTGACAGAGAGGCAGAGAGTGCATGCTGTCTTGCCAGAGGGCCAGAGAGCAGCAGCTGTTAATTAACATGTTTGTTTAGTTTTGTTTACAATTCAAATGCCTTAACACCGACCATTCAAGAGGAGTTATATTCGACTCTGCTTCGATTTAGATTGCACAAGTATTTATTGACGGCTGACATCAAAAAGATGTACAGGCAGGTCATGGTGCACGAAACATATCCGGATCTTCAGCTCGTAGTGTGAAGGAAGAACCCATTGTACTCTTTGAGGTCCCTCAGGTTAAGCACTTACTGCACTGCACATTTTTGGGCAATACTGTGTTTGACAAAGCTAAGTAAGATGGTCGAATCTTCACACCCAAAAGTTGCTGGCGTTATCAGGCATGACTTTTACGTCGATGATTTACTAACTGATGCTGCATGTGTCGAGAACCTTCACACGATTAAGTCTGAAGTATCGGAAATCCTTTTAGGCTCAGGTTTCGAACTAACCAAATGGTTTTCGAATTATCCTGAGTTCTCCGCAACAATCGCATCCAAGCCGATAACGATCTTAGAGTCGGACACAACTAAAACACTTGGCGTGTTGTGGTTGCCAAATGAGCACGTCTTCCAATTTACATTAGACGATTCATTCATGGGTCTTCGAGCGACAATACGGAAAATTCTCTCGGTGGCATCCTTGTTAATAGACCCGCTTGGCCTCTTAAGCCCTCTGATTATCAAGGCAAGATCCTACTCCAAGAACTCTGGCTTCCAAAGCTAGACTGGGATGAAACTATCCCTTTTAGCTTCGACCACTCGTGGCAGCAGCTGAAATCAACTTTGACTCCGTTGCAAAGAATAAAGGTACCACGATATGTATTTACTAATCCAATCGATATACATGGTTTTGCCGACGCTTCAATAAGAGCGTTTGGCGCATGCGTATATATACGCAGCCAGACTGCAGAAGGTTGTCGCGTTTCGTTGTTGACATCCAAATCAATAGTAGACCCCCTCATGACGATGACTCTTTCTAGATTTGAGTTGTGTGCGGCTTACCTTCTCGCATATATTTGTCACCGAATCAGATTACCGATTAAACCGACAGTTCTTTGGTCGGATTCTGAAGGCACACTTCATTGGATTTAATCACATGCTTTGTGGTTGGTAACATTTGTGTCGAATCGTATAGCTGAAATCCAAAAATGGACAGAGAACGCTGAGTGGTACCTTGTACCTTGAAAAAACAAACCAGTACAATTTAAAAGTATCCATACGGCCCTCGAAAGAAAAGAAGCTTTTTAGAAAATAATTGAAGGCATCCAACGAATTGAATTTAGGGATGACATAGATAAGGTTTGAAATGAAACGCGCGTGTAAAAATTAAAAATGTGTAAAAAGGTTATAATGAAGTTCTGCACAAGTTTGAAACAGGCATAAGGAAGCATCTCCGACCATATAAAGTATATGGGCATTTCCACGGCAAGGTCCACTGAGACTAATTAAAAGTTCTTGAAAACACTTTGTGTTATCATATTTTCGTAGTGAAATAATCTAATTTAACGCACTTCGAGATATTCGAATGCAAAGTCGCGCAAGTGTAATTTTTCTCATTTTACTGCATATTTTGTTTTGATCAAATATTATAAAGAGAGACATTATGCATTGACTCTTGCTCTCTAAAAATCTTTCTGATGGTAAAGAGGGTAAAAAGGCATAAGAAACTATGCGATAGTAAACAAATTTAAGTTTTGGCCGACCGACGAAAAACAACATTTGTTATCAGTGCGTCGAAAGGACTTGCAGAAAGCTTAATAAATTTTGAATACAAAAAGAGATTTTGAATTTTCACAATGCCAACTGCAGCACTTTCATATGCTGTACAAATTTTGTTCTGCGAATTGATATCATATGAATTTAAATTTTTCTTTTGAAATATTTAATTTATTTCCAGCTGTATGGCAGGTATATAGTGGTCCGATCCGGTCGGCTCCGACCAATGTGCTGTCTCTTTAAATAATAAGTATCTGTGCAAAGTTACATCGCGATATCTTTAAAAACATGGGATATATGGCCAAAACCGATTTTGAGTTGTGTGGCAGCTATAAGATATAGTCATCCGATCCGTCCGGCTCCGATCAATGTGCTGTAGTTTTCAATAATAAGTATCTGCGCAAAGTTTCATCGCTATATTATTTCTTTGAAAAGAGTATAAAAACCTTTCTGAAAAATATGAAGATTTGTGATCTTGGCTTTATATAAAGTTGAGAGCGTCAGACACCTTGGGTGTGAAATCGAAATATTTTAAAAAACTTTTTGTTTCTTAGATACATTTTTTCGACGATAACAGGCTAAAAAGGCAAAATCAGATCGAAATTGCAAATTTTAGCTATCGTCAGGTATCCAATTTAACTAGTGTATCTTTGATTGCTGTCATAAGTGACAAGTATTTTGTCTATAAATTTCTTAATTGAAATTACGAAATCATATTAATGTTTTTCATAAGTATTTATTTTATTTTCAATAGAAATCAATGCACAACATTCTAAAATTAGTCACATTGCAAATTCTTCAGGTTTCGCTGAATTGTTGAATTGTTGGCGGCAAAAACCACTTCTATTTTTCTGCCGACCTTGGTTTTTTTGCAAATATCTTGAAAACAAAAAATTTCCCAAAATCAGGGAACCTTTTATAGGACTACTAAAAAGCTATAAGTTAAGCCTGTTGTCAAAATAAAACCGTTTTATTTTGAGTGTTTTTTTCTTTGAGTGCGCACGATTTGCAAAATCCGACACCATGGAAACGCCCATATTTATTTTTGATCAGTATCAACAGCCGAGTTATTTAGCCATGCCCGTCTGTCTGTCTGTCCGTCCATCCGTCCGTCTGTCTGTATGAACACGCAGATATCAGAGACTACCATAGCTAGAGACTTCAAATTTGGCTCTCGGAGTGCCGGGACAGATCAAGTTAATTTCATTTTATCGATAACTCGTCCCGCTCAAAAGTTATCGATCAATTTAGTTTTCACTCCCATTCCTCCCAACGTTGAAAAAAACGCATTTTTGAATGTATGACCTTGTAATTTGGTTCGGTCACACATTTGGTTGCTAATTTTATGCCCAACAAATTTCAATAAGAATCGGACAACAAACACTGAAGTTTTTTGTTGGTTTTTGCGCAAAAGTATGTAACTGGCATAAGGAAGCATCTCCGACCGACTACATAAAGCATATGTTTTATTGATCAGTATCAAGCCGAGTCGATCTAGCCATGTGCGTCCGTCTGTATGTCTGTCTGTGTGAACGCGCAGATATCACAGACTATAAGAGCTAGAGACTTCATATTTTGAATATAAGTTCTCGTAGTCCCGGGACAGTACAAGTTTGTTTAATTTTTTCGTTAACTTTCAGACTAGTGTTTTTTGGCCATAACCTGAAAGTTCTAAGAGCTAGAGGCACAAAATTTGGAATGTATTGTTTCGAATAGCATACACATGTAACAAATATTTATTTTTTTGGATTCCGCCCCCCATCCCCCCAAAAGGGAAAAAGGTATTACCTTGAAGGTATTACCTTGTAACGGTTTTTTCGCCTTCTTTTATACTCTTTTCGAAGAAAATAGTATATTAAGTTTGTGCTGAAGCTTGTAACGCATAGAAGGAAGCGTCTGGCACCCCCAAAAGTTACTGCCAGTATGCTTAGAAAAACAAAACAAATTGATCTAGCCATGTCCGTCTGCATGTATGCAAACTTGTCCCTCAGTTTTTGAGCTAGCGCGATGCAACTTTGCACAGACACTTATTATTCAAGGGAACAGTACATTGGTCGGAGCCGGCCGGGTCGGACCACTATATCTTATAGCTGCCATACAACTTGAAGTCGGTTTTGGTCATAAGTCCCATGTTTTCAAAGCTATCGTGATAAAACTTTGTACAGATACTTTTTTTTTTTTTTTTTTTTTTGTGATTTAAGTTACCAAGGTACCCGTGGGTAAAATGGATTTATTTGGCCGACCTCGTTGGATAACGAGGAAAACGCCACGGCGTATGTAAATATTGTTTTCTAAAATTGTTGATTAGTTTAAATGTTATGGTTATTGCATTTATCAAATTATTTGGTTTTAAAGTTGTTTGTAGAGGTCCTTTTTCCCATTGATTTTTGTCTTCTTTTGACTTTTAGTTATAAATTTATAGTTACGATGTTGTTTACAATACCACTCCAATCTCCTCGATGAAATCTGAAAGCATAACGTAATCTGTTATTTTCTCTAGTTTGATGAATGCGAATACGTCATTATGTTGCATTAATTTTGGGTAGCGCTGGCGGGTGGAACTGTGCTTAGTGCAATGGAAGATAATATGTGAAGCTGTATCATCGGCGTTGCAAGTTTCACAAATGGGAGAGTCCACCACTCTCATTTTCGCCAGTGTGTGGTTGTCAAATGCGTTGCCGCTCATTAATCTGTTTATTTGCTTTATTTGCTTAGCGTTTACATTGCAACTCTTTTCCTGAAACCAAGGTTTGCTTGGAATGTTGGGGTATATGGTGCAGAAGCCTCTGTCTTTGGCTGCGACAAACTCCGAATATTCCCTGACCCATTCCGTTTTAATGACTTTGTAAATGTCGCTAATGGCGTCTTGTAAGGGCCATTTGACAACCACAAAGGTCCCTTCAGTGGCTGCATTTTTTGCAGCTCGGTCAACCATTTCATTTTCGTTGATATTGCAATGCCCGGGGATATAATGAATTTCAATTTTTGAAATCGAATTAAACAAATTAACCTTTTCCTTGATGTCATGGGCAAGATAATTTCCAACCCAGCGTTTTTTTAACAGTTGGATCCCGCTCTTGCTGTCCGTCAGAATGGCAATATTCGGAAAATTATTCTCAATGGCATGAGAGATCGCCTTATCCATAGCCATAAGCTCAGCGGACATGGAAGACAAGATTTTGTTGGAGAAAAAACTACCTACACGACCAGACCTCTCATGCAAAAAAGCTGCGCCCGTGTGTCTGTCAGTTACTGACCCATCAGTGAAATAGATTTCAAACTTTTTACCTTTTAGAAGTGCCAACTTCTCCCTTAGTAAAACCTCGATGGCATTATTGGGAGCACTGTTTTTGTTCTTCGCCGCTCCTTTAAAGAAGTCTATGTCAGTGCATAGCTTATTGCATATCATCGCTTGCTCATTAACCTCATGAATTTGATTAAGAGTGCTCGCAAATTCCCTGTAGACCTTGCCGTAGCTTGTGTTACCCCAGTTGCCACTTCTAAGAGATTCCCCTGCTGGGAGTCCGAAAGCAAAAACTTTGGCCAGTTCTTTAGCAGTCATAAAAGACAATCTGAACTTGGGCGGAAGCTCCGCCGCAATGCTATATATAGTCTGAATAGGCGTACATTTTAACAGCCCTAAACTCTTTCTTAAGTGGTGATTGGTCAGGGTCTGGATTTTGCTTAAGGCCGTTTTGGAAAGGTTGCAGTAGGATGAGCATGCATACTCAATTCTACTGCGAACGAAAGCTTTATATAGCACCAAGCCCTGTTTTGGTAGAACACCGAAATGGCACCCACTGAGCAGTTTGAGGAAGGCGCATGTCCTATTGACATCTGACAGAGTCCTTTCTATATGTAAGTGTGCAGAGTTATTGGCTGCCACTGTTCTGCCCAGGTACTCAATAGCCTCCGTGTCCCTTATACCTCTTCCTCCTATCACCACTTCCAGAGGCCTCCTTTTGCTGTTGAAATGAATTGCCTTGGATTTGTCCGGGTTGAAAGATAGATTCAATAGATTGCACTGTAGCTCAAAAGCGCAAATCTTGTCAGTTAACATGGATCTGGCTACATCAAAATCTCTGTGCGAGCAAACAAGGAAGAAGTCGTCCGCGTATTGGAAAAGCTGGCAAGCGTCATCATTCAATTCATGCAACGTTGCCGTGTATAAATTGAAGAGCGTCGGACTTAGACAGCTACCCTGACACACGCCTTTGCTCACCTCCACGCCACTTTTACCCTTAATTAGATGTCTGCGCCTCAAGAAGCTAGTTATCCAAGCTATATGATGCATGTTGAAATGCATCCCAATTAATTTTACCTCCAGTGTTTTTACATCCACGCAGTCAAAGGCTTTGCTGAGGTCAAGGCAGGCTGCCACCACATGTCTCCCCTGCGATTTTAATACCTGAACAAAGTTAATAAGGTCATTAATGCATTGCGCAGTGGACCTGTGTTTTCTGAATGCATAAGATCTAGCAGGCAAGAGCTTTTCTTTGAAAATATGTGTATCAAACTCAGCCTTGATGAGCCCCTCAGTGATTTTAAAAAGACAGCTTATAAGGCAGGTTGGTCTGAAGTTGTCAATGGAGGTCGAGTCACAGTTTTTTTTAGGAATAGGAACCACCCGAATGAGCCTCCAACTCTCCGGGATCCTGCCTGAGATCCAGGCTCTGTTACAAAGGACAAAAATCTCCCTCAACTTGGGCAGAGGCATGGACTGTAGCATTCCGTAGGAGATACCGTCCTGTCCTCTGGCCGAGCTGGGGTTCTTAGAGTGTAAGAAATTGAGAAAGTCCTCGAAGCAAAAGTCCTCCGGGACATCGCCCTGAGTCGGGCTGAATACTCGCTGCGTTTCGTGAGATTGTGGGCCATTCAACGAGAGAGTGACCCGAGACATGGGACTAGAGCCTGAGGCGTTGTTAGTTACCGAACCACTAGCCGCGTTTAAAGAGAAGTGTGGAGTGGAGGGGGTATCCCTGACCGTTTTTAAGAACCTAAGGTCCTCCTCATCTGTCCAAGAGCTACCAGTTTTTTTAATTTGTTTATACAATTTTATGTGTTTTATTTTATTCCACATGTTGGGGGTGGATGAGACTTCTTCTATAAATTTGCTGAAGTTAGTTTTCCTCCTGTTCTTAATATGGTTCTGCAGGTCTTTTTGAGCTTCAAGCGCCCTTCTGGCATCCAAAAAACTCTTTGAATGGTAGAAAGCCAGCCTGGTCTCTGCTCTTCGCTTAAAGAGTCGCTCAGTCTCCTCATCCCACCACCTCTTAGGGACGAAGCGGTTCCTGCTCGGTATAGTTACTGTGTTAGCCTTAGTGATCGATTTTACTTTATGGGTCATAGAATCGATGTCACTAAAGCTTTCATTGGCAAAGACCCTAGCGATTCTACCGTGCAGGATCCGCCTGTCCACTATTTCGAGGCAGGACTCATCAATTTTTATGATAACAGGAAAGTGGTTACTATTTGAGATCTTTTGATTGTTTGCCTGCCATGTGATGTTCATGTTCCTCGCGTTACTAAACGTAAGGTCGAGGACTGAGAATTGAGACGGGCTGTGGGAGTATGTGGGGGACCCGTCGTTCAGGCAGACAAAACCCGTATCTATGGCTGTATTCTCCACCGTTCTGCCTTTCAGGTCGCTAAGAGCACTGCCCCAGCATACCGACTTGGCATTCAGGTCTCCAGCCAGAATGGAGGGCGAGCTAAGCGAGGCTGCGAACTCAAAGAGTTCTCGAACGCCTGTTTTAAATTCTGCTGGAGGAAATGAGGGGGGTGCGTAGATGCTAAATAGGTTAATGTTTCTTCTCAAGTTGAGAGTTTGGATGCCTATACTTTCCAGGCGGCTATTGACTCTTAGCACCTTGAATTTTATGCTGTTTTTTATGTATAAACCTACCCCTCCATACCCATCATCTCTAGCCTTGCAGTAAAAATTATAGCCCTGTAAGCTGCAGTCTGAGTTATCCCTAACCCAAATCTCAGAGAGCAGGGCTATATCTACCGAGTTATTTATTAAGAACATGTTAAGAAGTTGTTTGTTGTTGCCGTGGGTCAAGCTTTGGATATTGAGTTGAAGGACTAACATTGAGATGGAGAGAGTTGAGTTACCTCGGATATTTGGAGGACGTCTATTTCCGCGTTGCATTTCTTAATTACGTCGCTGAGCGTTGTTAAAAATGTTATGGCTATCATACCAGAAATGTCATTATTTTGCTCTGCCAGAAAGGTTGAGATTTTGCGATTAATATCGTTTAGACCTTCCTCGGCCCGTTTAAAAGCCGCGACCGAGCCATTGTTAATTTGAGAGGAGGGTTGCTGTCTCTCTGAACCTATCGCTGCTCGCCATTCCGCCATGTTTCCTCTTTCCGCTTTAGCAGCCTCGGCATTACGCTGTCTGGCTCTGTTGGCGGCTTTGGCTAATGAGTCAATTTTGTCCGCCTCCCTGGCTGCCTCTGTCCAAGTCCCATAGTTGCGAGTGTGGGTGAGAACCTGATTCTGCCTACCTAGATAGGGGAATGCCCTGTTGTCTGTGTGGTCTGGTGGAGCCCTCACAAAAAGGCTAGGGTGCTTTAAGCGAACTTCCTGCCTAGAAAGGTTATCTAGGACCATGCATTTTTGTATTGAGTATGCTTTGATTCTGGCCGGGCCTTTCGGGTGCGTTGCCACGTGTTCCCCTTTGCAGTTTGCACACTTAGTGCCCGCGCAACCGATGTTCTGCCCGTGTTCGATTCCGCATTTGTAGCATAAGGCTCTACTTTTGCAAATTTTGGCTGTGTGCCCGAATCTAAAGCACTTGTAGCACTGGGTAAAGAAGATAAAAGGTTTTACCTCTACCCTGGAAAAAAGAATCTTGACACAGTTTGGGAGATGCTGACCCCTGAAAAATAGTTTTACTCTGCCTGTAGGCACGAAGCGCCTACCGTCCTCCCTATCTCTTTTCATAATCCGCTGAGCTTGAGCCACAGGAATGTCAGATTCTATGAGATCTAGCAGATCTTTGTCCTGAAGGTCCGTAGGGATGTTAAAAATAAGTCCGGTTTTGAAAACAAAGTGGCTAAGAAGGATAGGCTTATAGCCGTGTTCGCCTAGGGCGTTCAAATTGGCAAGCTCGTTTGCACTATCTGCTGAGCTGCACACCACCTTGCATCTACCATACCCAATTTTTTGTACCTGTTCAATGTTTCTAACTTTAAGCTTAAACAAGAGCGCACTCAACTCAAGCTGGTTGGAGAAAGTTCTTTGTCCATTTTCGTCAAATTTGTCTATGTAAACTAAAAAGGGACCTTTGTGGTTTTGGTCATAGAATCTGTCTATATTATTGGCTTGGCTAGTTTTATCATAACTGCTTGCCAAGGCGTTGTCATTTGGAATGGGAACCGTATCCTCGGTAATACTAGAATGGCTTGGAGCCTCAGTGGTAGTTTTAATAGGAAGCGTCTTGGATTTAGAACCCGCAGACTTGTCGATTACCTTTGGTTGAGATTCCGTTGAGTTAGTGCTTCTAAGCGATCTTTTGGTATTGGCCGGTGCCTCAAGCTCTTTAATGGTTGTCAATTTTTGAGATTTGATTATCCTCATCTTCTTGTCTGTGCCCTTTATGTTGTCGATGGCCAGAGCTGCTGGCGACGGGCTGTTCCTGGTGGAGCATCTGGAGTTAGGGACGCTAGACGCTCTTAGAAAGGACTTGGCGGCCATGTTTCTTATCCTTCAGTGTGTCCAATATTTTTGTAGACTGATGCAGCACTATCATAGCTCTTCACCGCCAGCGTACCCTAGAAAAAACTCGATTGGATTTGTGGTTAGATTGTGTAGGTGATTGTGATGACTTTGTGAAGATTTTGTTGTGGTGCAGGTAAATTTTGTGGTTGAAATGAAGATGATTTGAGTGTGGTTTAGTAAGATGAATTATGAATGAGTTAAAAGGTGCAATAAGTAGATATCACCCTTGAGACCTCTCAGCTGTGGTTGATTATTTAGTTTAAATCTGTTGTGGAATTTTATTTGGTTGTTGTTTTCTCTATCTGGGCTGCGTCCGGCAAAATGGCCGCAGTCACTTTTCCCCGCGCTTGTATGTAAGTAGGTTTGCGGGGAGGCGGCGGGGACGCGAGTTCGCTTCCAACCCAACTTGCAGGCGCCAGCCGGGTGAGTATGTTGGTTTTGGGGGAGTGCAGCACTTGTACAGTCCTAGCCGGAGAATAAGGACGGCCGATACAGCTTGCAGTCGGCCGTCCGCAGGAGGTTCGACTCCAACCTCAAAACTTCTCTGTTTGTTTCTCAGATGGGGAAAATTATTAATCACAAAATATCCACATCACAAATATGCATCCGTGCGTGAAAATAGTATTGTAGCGTTGCAAAAATTTTGCTGTACTCGCAAATGCAAGGATTTTCCAGTATTTCTGCTTATTTCTGCACTTAAAATAAATTTTTTGCAGAAATGTGTGCGCGAACACACCGCTTAACGTCGAGGTACATATGCTTTTCTGTACAGATACTTATTATTCAAATATACATCACATTGGTCGGTGCCGACCGGATCGGACCACTATGTCTTAAAGCTGCCATACAACTCGAAGTCGATTTTGGCCATAAATCCGATGTTTTCAAAGCAATTGCTTTCAATTTGCTTGCACACTTGAACTTCCTTATAACTTATCAATGGGTAAATCGCAAATCGATTGTGTCATAAACAGCGAAGATATGCGTCATTAAATATTTTGAAAGAACAGGTGCATATGAGCAAACAAACCCAAGCGCAAGTAAGTTTTTAACAGTCTGCTATTCATGCGATTTTATCATCGACCATCAAAACGGTTTGTGGCGTAAGGCGTAAAGAGCCGCGCTAACGAACGCAAGTTTCGCAAGTTCGAGTCTCGGCGGCGACTGATTATTAATTTAATAATTTTTTCTTTTTCTTCCTTTCAAATATATACATGTATGTATACATATGTAACTGTAATCAAATTAATTTGCTTCCAATGGCTTAGAACAAAAACAATGCTACGCGAAAAAACAAATGCTGACAAACGCGAGTTGCAGGAAAACAAAACAAGTAAGCTTTTGATAGTCTGCTCTTCAAGCGATTTTGTCATCGATCATCAAAACTGCTTGTGGCGTAAGGGATAAAGTGGCGCCCTGTCAAACGAAAGGTGAAGGTTCGATTCCTAGCGGCGACCAATATTTATTTTAATTATACTCTTTTCGAAGAAAATAGTATATTAAGTTTGTCCTGAAGTTTGTAACGCATAGAAGGAAGCGTCTGAGACCCCCAAAAGTTACTGCCAATATGCTTATAAAAACAAAACAAATTGATCTAGCCATGTCCGTCTGTCTGTCTGTCTGTCTGTCTGTCTGTCTGTCTGTATGTATGCAAACTAGTCCCTCAGTTTTTGAGCTATCGCGATGCAACTTTGCACAGACACTTATTATTTAAGGGGACAGCACATTGGTCGGAGCCGGCCGGATCGGACCACTATATCTTATAGCTGCCATACACCTCAAAGTCGGTTTTGGCCATAAATCCGATGTTTTCAAAGCAATTGCCTTAAATTTCCTTGTACACTTGAACATCCTTATAACTCATCAATGGGTAAAATCGCAAATCGATTGAGTCATAAACAGCGAAGATATGCGTCATTAAATATTTTGAAAAAACAGGTGCATATGAGCAAACAAAGTCAAGCGCAAGAAAGCTTTTGATAGTCTGCTCTTCAAGGTATTTTGTCATCGATCATCAAAACGGTTTGTGGCGTAAGGCGCAAAGAGCCGCGCTAACGAACGCAGGTTTCGCAAGATCGAGCCTCGTCGGCGACTGATTGTTAATTTAATACTTTTTTCTTTTTCTTCCTTTCAAATATATAACTGTAATCAAATTAATTTGCTTCCAATGGCTTAGAACAAAAACAATGCCACGCGAAAAAACAAATGCTGACAAACGCGAGTTGCTGCAGGTTGCAGGAAAACAAAACAAGGAAATTTGTAACAGTCGGCTCTTCAAGCAATTTTGTCAGCGATCATCAAAACGGCTTGTGGCGTAGTGGGTAAAGTTGCGAACTGTTGAGCGAGAGGTCCTGGGTTCAAGACCAGCGGCGACTGGTCATTTATTTTCATTTTTTCTTATTCTTCTTTTCAAATATATAATAACTGTAATCAAATTCATTTGCTTTCAATGGCTTAGAACAAAAACAATGCCACGCGAAAAAACAAAAGCTCAGTATAAATCGAGTTTGTCAGCGATTCTTAAAACTGCTTGGTGTAAGCAGTAAAAAGCAAAACAAGAAAGCTTTTGACAGTCTGCTCTTCAAGGGATTTTGTCAGCGATCATCAAAACGGCTTGTGGCGTAAGGGGTAAAGTTGCGAACTGGTGAGCGAGAGGTCCTGGGTTCAAGACCAGCGGCGACTGGTCATTTATTTTCATTTTTTCTTATTCTTCTTTTCAAATATATAATAGCTGTAATCAATTTAATTTATTTTCAATTTCCTAAATTGTTTCTAATTTTTTTTTTCATAAAGTAGCTTTAATAGAATAATTCAAAAGAAAAATTTTAATTCAATGGCAAAACCAATGCCACGCGAAAAAAAATATGGATCTCAAATTCTGAATATAAGCTCTCGTATGTTCAGATTAAGTTTTATGACAATTCAATTTCCGACAGCGGCCTTGAAAGGTATAAGAGCAACAGGCACAAAATTTGGTATGTATATTGTAGTATACATATGTAATGTAGTTTTGACTTTTTGGAAAAACTGAAACTTGTTTATTGTTCAATTCGGTAGCACTTATGAATGCTAAGGGACGCGTCCACGAGCTGCGGATAGTGAAACGTCCCTGTTTACATGAATACCTTTATATCTTTTATTTTATATGTAGGGGTATATGTATGCGACATTAATATCTGCGAATTAAATAAGCAAAAATTGCTTTAAGGTTCGAAAAGAGTATTTAATCTTCGGCACGCCGAAGATAATCCTTCTCCACTTGTTTTTTCTTATTCTCCCTTCAAATATAAAACAATGTCCAATTTTATGTCATACAAATTTTGACGAAGATCGGGCGCTGAACACAGGAAGTTGTTTAAGATTTACCTTTCCATAGTGTGGAGCCTTGCTAAGAAGTTAGCCTGCTTAAACTGATTGCACTACTTGCAGAATGTGTGAATTTGTATGGATGTGCATTGATTGGTTATTATGAATTGATGTAAGGACTGGGTTCAGGGTATCTCCTAGTCGGGCACTCCCGATTAGAGCACTCTTGTTTGTTTTATAAATTTTGATTTTAATTTTTTAGATTTTTGTTTTCATTGATTTTTTCGAGACCGCTTTTATCACACTAATCATTTATTTATTGTACTCGATTTTATTCTTATTCGCTTGGTCCAACATACAGACAACAGACCCACAACGAAAGCAGTGTTTGCTCTACGACTTGATTACGGCCTGTGTGCCTGTTCTAATGTCCGTTACTTGTTCCGTACTTTTTTTCGCTGCAACATTCATCGTTACTGCCGATCCAGCCTCACTTACAATTTTTGCCATCCGTATGCGGCGCGACGTCAAATTTGTGGCTTGTTTGGATGTGTGTGTCCAACCGTATATTTGATTGTGGGGTTTCTGCTTGTTGCTTATTTTTATACCCTGAACCCATTAAAAATGGGTAAAAAGGGTATTATGGTTTTGTGCAAATGTATGTAACAGGCATAAGGAAGCATCTCCGACCATATAAAGTATATATATTATTGATCAGTATCAACAGCCGAGTCGATCTAGCCATGTCCGTCTGTCTGACCGTCTGTCTGTATGAACTCGCGGATATCAGAGACAACAAGAGCTAGCGATTTCATATTTATCGATAACTCGACCCGATCAAATTGGATTTCAGACCAAAGTTCTTGGGCCATAACTTAAAAGTTATAAGAGCTAGAGAACCAAAATTTGGCATATATAATCTCGAATAGCATGCAAATGCAAAAAATATTTCCCTTTTGGGATACCACCCACCAATCCCCCAAAAGCTCAAACCATTTTTGAAGGTACGACCATGCAATTTTGTTTGGTCATACATTATATTGCCAATTGTTTGCCCAAAAATTTCATAATAAGCACATAAGGTGTTTAAGATTTAACTTTCCATTGTGTGGGGCTCAGTGAAAAAGCAAGATAACTGCTTGAACCGCTTGCACTGCTTGCAGTATGTGTATGCTTGTATGCATGCACACGGATAAGTAAGTATGAATGTTTGCTAGGTCTGGGTTCAGGGTTTCTCCTAGTCGGGCAATCCCGACTAGAGCATTATTGTTATGCCTCTACTTGTCTATTCAAAATATTTTTCATCTAATTGATGTCTTTATACTCTTTTCGAAGAACATACTATATTAAGTTTGTGCTGAAGTTTGTAACGCATAGAAGGAAGCGTCTGAGACCCCCAAAAGTTAATGCCAGTATGCTTAGAAAAGCAAAACAAATTGATCTACCCATGTCCGTCTGTCTGTCTGTATGTATGCAAACTAGTCCCTCAGTTTTTGAGCTATCGTTATAAAACTTTGCACAGACACTTATCATTCAACGGGACAGCACATTGGTCGGAACCGGCCGGATCGGATTACTATATCTTATAGCTGCCATACAACTCAAAGTCGGTTTTGGCCATATATCCCATGTTTTTGAATCTATCGCGATGAAACTTAGCACTGATACATATTAATCAAAGAGACATCACATTTTTCGGAGCCGGCGGGATTGGATCACTATATCTTATAGCTGCCATACAACTGGCAATGAATTAAATATTCTTAGAACAATAAAAAAAACTTCAGTGGTGCAGTTGGCAGAGTGAAAATTGCTTAATGGTTATATCTGCCATATATCTGGAAAAAAAATTTAATATCCTTAGAACAAAAAAAAAAAAACATGTGGGAAAAGATTATGGTCGGCGTGCCGAACATTCTATACTCTTTTCGAACCAATAGGCAGTTTTCACTCTGCCAACTGCACCACTTAAATTTCATAAGTAGTACAAAATCGGTTTATCGCGTGGCATTTATTTTTTTGTCTTAAGAATTGGTATCAACTGAATTTAAATTTTTCTTTTAAAATATTGATATCAAGCTATTCTATATTTGAAAAAAAAAAAAATTATGATAAGTCGCGGCTGGTATTTGAACCGTGTTCTCCCGTTTGTCAGCGCAGCACTCTAATACTTACGCCACCAAGCAGTTTTGAAATGCGCTGACAAACTCGATTATATTTATCTTTTGTTTCGCGTTGTATAGTTTTTGTTCTAATACATTGGTAGCAAATGAATTTGATTACAGTTATTGTACATCTGAAAACAAGAATAAGAAAAAAGTGAAAATAAATGACCAGTCGCCGCTGAGTTTCGTACCCGCGACCATTCATTTGTCAGCGCGCCACTTTACCCCTTACGCCACAAGCCGTTTTGATGATCGCTGAAAAAATCGCTTGAAGAGCAGACTGTCAAAAGCTTACTTGCGCTTGACTTTGTTTTCTCATATGCACCTGTTCTTTCAAAATATTTAATGACGCATATCTTCGCTGTTTATAAATCAATCGATTTGCGTTTTTACCCATTGATGAGTTATATGGATGTTCAAGTGTACAAGGAAATTGAAAACAATTTTCAAACGCTATTTTCTCCTAAGGCCACCTTTTTATACCCTGAACCCATTAAAAATGGGTAAAAAGGGTATTATGGTTTTGTGCAAAAGTATGTAACAGGCATAAGGAAGCATCTCCGACCATATAAAGTATATATATTATTGATCAGTATCAACAGCCGAGTCGATCTGGCCATGTCCGTCTGTCTGTCCGTCTGTCCGTCTGTCTGTCTGTATGAACACACAGATATCAGAGACTACAAGAGCTAGAGACTTCATATTTGGAACATAAGTTCTCCTAATCCCGGGACAGATCAAGTTTATTTCATTTGATCGATAACTCATCGCATTCAAAAGTTATCGATAAATTTTGATTTTAGACTAGCGTTTTTGGGACATAACTTCAAAGTTATAAAAGCTAGAGACCCCAAATTTGGCATGTATAATCTCGAATAGCATACACATGTAAAAAATATTTCACTTTTTGGATACCACCCCCAAACCCCCAAAAGTTAAAAAAACGCAATTTGGTTTGGTAACACATATTATCAACAATTGCTTGCCCCAAAAATTTCAATAAGATCGGACAATAAACACAGAAGTTATTTAAGATTTAACTTTCCATTGTGTGGGGCTCAGCGAAAAAGCAAGCTAACTGCTTAAACCGCTTGCACTGCTTGTACTGCTTGTACTGCAGCATGTGTGTGTTTAGAGTAGTACGAATGATTGTAAGGACTGGGTTCAGGGTATCTCCTAGTCGGGCACTCCCGACTAGAGCACTCTTACTTGTTTAATACGGGACTTGTTTGTTATTCATTAAGTGTAATTTCATTAAAATCTATGAACAAATAACGAAGGTATTACATTTACATTTAGTGAAGGCTATGAATGAATCGTAAGGAATCGATTCTGGACATTTGAGATAAATTTCTTAAGTAAAATCAGTCGCTGAATCCGAAAATGAAGTCGAAATGCAAATCTGACGTTTCAAAATAATCCAAAATTACGGGTTTTTCAATAGCTCTGAAAACATTTTTAGAATGTGATGTGTAGTATGTGTTTGTCAACAATTGCATATAACTATGTCATTAAACTAATTGCCCTTGACAGCTTTTTAAAATGAAAGTTTATTTTGGTAAGAAACCAATAAAATTGAATACAAATCTTGATTTAACTTGGAATATCACATAATCGAATAATCTGATTTAAAAGTAATGTGCCAGTAGCTGATGGGACGTTCTATTATTTTTATAAAAAGTCTATTTCTTCAAAATCATGAAAGCTAAGCCCGAAATATTCACATTTTTCAAAATATTTTCTGAGCTATTGAAAAACCCGTATTTTTTGTTTGTGCTGAAGTTTGTAACGCATAGAAGGAAGCGTCGGAGACCCCCAAAAGTTACTGCCAGTATGCTTAGAATGACAAAACAAATTGATCTAGCCATGTCCGTCTGTCTGTATGTATGGTATCTAGTCCCTCAGCTTTTGAGCTATCGCGATGAAAAGCGATGATTTGCAAAGTTTTGGTTTTGGCCATATATCCGATCTTTTCAAAGCTATGGCCTTAAATTTCCTTGTACACTTGAACATCCTTATAACTCATCAATGTTTAAAATTTCAAATCGATTCAGTTATAATTAGCAAAGATATGCGTCATTAAATATTTCGGTGCTGCAGTCAGCAATGTGAAATTGCCTAAAGGTTCAAAAAGGGTATAAAATCTTTGGCACGCCGAAGATAATCCTTCCTCACTTGTTTTATTTATTTCAAGCCCGTCGGACTAATTATACCCTGAACCCATTAAAAATGGGTAAAAAGGGTATTATGATTTTGTGCAAAAGTATGTAACATGCATAAGGAAGCATCTCCGACCATATAAAGTATATATATTATTGATCAGTATCAACAGCCGAGTCGATCTAGCCATGTCCGTCTGTCCGTACGTCTGTCCGTCTGTATGAACACGCAAATATCAGAGACTACAATAGCTAGAGACTTCATATTTGGAATATAAGTTCTCGTAGTGCCGGGACAGTACAAGTTTGTTTCATTTTATCGGTAGCTCGTCCCGTTTAAAAGTTATATATAAATTTCGATTTCATACAAGCGTTTTTGCGCCTTAACTTAAAAGTTATAAGAGCTAGAGGCCCCAAATTAGCATGTATTATCTCGAATAGCATACACATGTAACAAGTTTTTCACTTTTTGGATACCACCCCCCAATTTCCCCCAAATTTGAAAAAAACGCATTTTTGAAGGTACGACCTTGCAATTTGGTTTGGCCACACATTTTATAGCCAATGTTCTGTCCTAAAAATTTCAGAAAGATTGGAAAATAAACAGAAGTTTTTTAAGATTTAACTTTCCATTGTGTGGAGCTCGGTGAAAAGCAAGCTAACTGCTTAAACCGCTTGCACTGCTTGTACTGCTTGAACTGCAGCATGTGTGTGTCTGGATTAGTATGCATGATTATAAGGACTTGGTTTGGGGTATCTCCTAGTCGGGCACTCCCGACTAGAGCACTATTACTTGTTCTTATATATATTTACTTATATTAGGAAAATATAGAAAATATTGATTCAATTAATATTGTGTCCCTTGCTGTCACATGTTGCGTATTCAAGCGTATTGGCATCGATTCCACTAATTTACAGCAATATTCGGGACTTATTTCATCCTGCAGCACCTGCTTCAAGACTACTTTTGGTAAAATTAGGTGCTCTCTAATTATACTCTTTTCAAAGAAAAAAATATAATTGGTACATATAATACTATATACTAAATAGAAATTAAGATAATTAATTGTGTATCAGCCATTGAGTGCGGAAACGATCGATTATTTTTGAAACAAATTAACTTTTTTGTCAAGTATTTTAAATGTACCCTAAGAAAATATCCCCGAATTAAGTTTGTTGATTCCAATTATTTGTATACCCTGAACCCATTAGAAATGGGTAAAAAGGGTATAATAAAATTGTGCAAAAGTATGTAACAGGCATTAGGAAGCATCTCCGACCATGTAGAGTATATATATTCTTGATCAGTATCAACAGCCGAGTCGATCCAGCCATGTCCGTCTGTCTGTATGAACACGCGGATATCAGAGACTATAAGAGCTAGAGACTTCTTCTCATAGTCCCGGGACAGATCAAGTTTATTTAATTTTATCGATAACTCGCCCTGTTGAAAAGTTATCGATATATTTCGTTTTCAGACTATCGTTTTTGGATCGTAACTTAAAAGTTATAGTAGCTTGGGGCCCCGAATTTGTCATGTATAATCTCGAATATCATACACATGTTGCAAATATTTCACTTTTTGGATGCCACCCCCCAATCCCCCCAAAAGTTAAAAAAACTAATTTTTGAAGGTATGACCTTGCAATTTGGTTTGGTCACACATTTTATAGCCAATGTTATGTCCTAAATATTTTAGAAAGATCGGACAATAAACACAGAAGTTATTTAAGATTTTACTTTCCATTCGCATGCTCTGCTTGCAGTATGTATGTGTTTGTATGCACACTATTAGGCAAGTATGAATGGAAGTCAGAACTGGGTTCAGGGTATCTCCTAGTAAGGCACTCCCGACTAGAGCACTCTTGTTTTAGTTTTGGTTGGGTCACACAAATTAATGCCAATTGTATGTCCAGTAAAATTGAGTAAGATCGGACACTAAAAACCGAAGTTGTTGGGGCTCAGTGAAGAAGCAAGCTAACTGCTTAAACTGCTTGCAGTATATGAATGTTTGTATGTATGTGCATTGATTGATAAGTATAAATTAATGTAAGAACTTTGTTCAGGGTATCTCCTAGTCGGGCACACCCGACCAGAGTACTCTTACTTGTTTAAATTCAAAAATTTTTACTGTTTTAAATTTTTGTACAGTTTTACAGAACTTGTAAGCGGACGGACAGATGGAAATGTCTAAAATGCGTCCTTATGACTGTTACATAATTTTGCACAACTTCATTATAAGATTTTTAAACAGTTTATTCTTGATCAGTATCAAGAACCCAGACTTTCCTTCTGTCTGTTCGTATCTGTCTGTCTGTATGAATACTCGAAAGGACTGTGTTCAGAGTATCTCCTTCCCGGGAACTTTCAACCACAGCGCTCTTACTTGTTTAATACTCCGCCACCGAAGGTAGAAGAGTAGATTGTCTGTATTGAAATTTTGAATATATACTCAGAATTATCTGCTTCAAAGTACTACGATTTTTTTTCTGGAGACTGGTAAATCGATATCATGTATATACACATCATGTGTGAAATCGATAAACTGTGTATTCCTGCAAATTTAAATCTAGATTCATCAATTTTGGTGAGCACCCAAAATAGTTGAAACTTAGATTTCCCGGCAGGTATTTGCAGAATTAAATACCCCACCAGTTTCATAAAGGTATCATAAATTGATATTCATGATTGCTAAATTACGAACAATTTTGCTCATTTTTTTCCTGCAGGCTCTTTAACCAGTGCGTCTGATGTCACATGTACTGCAGTCGATTTTGACTGCGAGAGTGGAAACGTGCAAGATCGGCTTGGTATGGAGGCTATCGCGAGTTTACATCGTCAATTAGATGACGACGATAATGGAAATATTGACTTGAGTGAATCGGACGATGTATGTAAACACCACATTTTAACAGCCATTTTGCTGCATAGTTGAGAGTAACTATTTTGTAATAATTCGGGCATGCTGAATCCAAAATTTATTGCACCTTGTGTCATATTATTGAGTTTGTCCAATGTCCATCAGGCAATCCGTCTGTCCGTCTGGATGAACGCACGTATTTTCGAAACTATTGAAGATAGAGACTTGAAACTATGATTGTTAAACTTGTAGTTATCTGCTTCATATTAAGTTTGCTCCAATTTTGTGCCACGCTCACAGCTAAATCGATAACATGTCGATACACCTCAAATCACAAATCGATAAAACGTGAATATTTCCCACAATTTTGACTCTCATCAAATTTGGTAGGTATGTTGCTGGTGAATAAATTGAATCCTAGGTTTCCCAGCCACACCCACTAGTACGTTTACCAGCCCCCCTATCCAAAAGTAATTGAAAATGCTTAAATTTCCTCGCAGTTTTAGAGTTAAGGTCACCATATTTGGAATATATATTACTGGGGACGTCCTACACAGATCGCAGTAAAAATGTTTTCACCACGCCTACTCCCGTTCCCATAATTGCGTAAAATCGATATACATGAAACCACAATTCGATAACACGTGTATATTGAAGCTGACCAGCCCGAAAGATTGCGACCTGGATTTCCCAGCCCCGCCCACTATAACGCCCAACAGCCACAACGGCCCCATACATCACAGAAGCCTACATCTTTTTTGGGTCCACGACCACTCACACCCCAAAAAAATATGTATCTGCCACAGTTTTAGAGATAGAATCACTAAACTTGGACGGTATATTTCTCTTAAGTTCTGTCCAAAAATTTCCTGATTAGGCCCATATCCATACCATATAGAGCCACCAAGCTTGAAAGGTAGATTACTGACTCAACGGTCACCATGACCACTAAATCCCTCACCCATACACGACCAAAAAGGTTCTGTTCCACCTGTTTTCAGCTGTTCTTACAATGGTATCAGAGTATTACGCAGTCGACTAAGGCCGAATGCAACGTTTTTACTTGTTATACTCTTTTCGAAGAATATAGTATATTAACTCTGTGCTGAAGTTTGTAATGCGAAAAAGGCAGCGTCGGAGACCCACAGTATGCTAAGAATGAGAAATCAAATTGATCTAGCCATGTCCGTCTGTCTGTATGTATGTTATCTAGTCCCTCAGTTTTTGAGCTATCGCGATGAAACTTTGCACACAAACTTATTTAACAGGACAGCACATTGGTCGGAGCCGGCTGGATCGGACTACTATATCTTATAGCTGCCATATAATTGCAAGTCGGTCGGCTCCGACTAATGTGCTATTTCTTTGAATAATAAGTATCTGTACAAAGTTTTATCTTGATAGCTTTGAAAACATGGGATTTATGACCAAAACCGACTTCAAGTTGTATTGCAGCTATTAGATATAGTGGTCCGATCCGGCCGGCTCCGACCAATGTGCTGTCCCGTTGAATGATAAGTGTCTGTGCAAAGTTGCATCGCGATACAGACAGACAGACGGACATGGCTAGATCAATTTGATATGTTTTTCTAAGCATACTGGCAGTAATTTTTGGGTTTCTCAGACGCTTCCTTCTATGCGTTACAAGCTTCAGCACAAACTGAATACACTATTTTCTTCGAAAAGAGTATAAAAATGCCACGCGTAAAAACGACATTTTACATGTTATGATATTTTCGTGGTGCAGTTGGCCGAGTAAAAATTGCCTAAAGTGTTTTTTTGGTATAGGCAAAAATCAGATGCTTTGAGATATGCCTATGTAATTCGAAAGTCGAACTTCTCTAACTCGATCTTTCATATATACATTTTTCTGTAACTCAAAACAAATTAAGTGACAATAGCCTTAGAGATATGTGTCCATATCTCAAGTTTATCTATAAATCGAACAATAATTTGGGGCTATTATTCCATAGAATTCTTTAAAAATACTTTGTGTGTGCACAAACACACTTTGAGTACAGTCTAAAATTAAATACATCGTAATGTGGTGAGTTTGGTTAAGGTAGTTTGGCAAATAAAGATGTTGGTCATGCAAAAACGAAATATGACGAAATATACATAAGTATTTTTTAGGTGTTCTCAAACTCAAAAGATGTTACTCCACGTTGGAGCAGCTCGACTGCATTTCAAATATGTGGTTTGATTTAGAAGAGGATATTGATTTATTGTCATGTTCGTCATGCTGTCCATCCTTCTGTCCGAATGAACAACGTTTTTAAAGCTAGAGACTGGAAACTTGGACGATTATCTATAATCTTTTTTAGAGATATTGTTAAGATTTGTGTGCCACGCCCAAATTGATAAAACGTAATATTCTAACAATTTTAAAGCTAGAGTCTTCAAATTTGTGTGGTAAATTTATGGTGACCTAGCCAACAAATTGAATTCTTGAATTTCCGGCTTCGCAAACTAGAACGCTCACAAGCCCCCCTCCGAGAATAATCGGAAATTCCTAAAACTCCGACAGTTTTAGAGCCAGAGTCACCCTATTTGAAGTATACCACCCACAAAGATTACAGAAATAAAATTTCCTACCACCCGCTATAATTTGAAGACTAGAGTCACTAAATTTGAAATGTAGATTGCCAGTGACCTCCCCCAAAGTTAGAGACCTGTATTTTCCATAGTCTTAGAGATAAAGTTACCAAACTAGGATGGTAGATTTCTGCTAGGTCTTGTCAAAGGTCAAGCCACGCCCACACCCACCATAGACCCAAAAAGGTTGTTCTTACAATGGTAACAGAGTATTACGCTATCGGTTGCGTCGGACTGCAACGTTCTTACTTACTTTATTTAGTGTTCCTTAATCACTATAATGTAGATGCTCTCAACCGTGCGGTCCGTCGTCCTGAGTATTCATAATTTTTTAAATATAACATTTTTTTTTATATTTAGTTTCTCCGTGAAGAACTGAAGTATGACTCCGGCTACGAAAAGCGACAAAAGGCATTTCATTTCAATGATGACATGCATATATCGGTTAAAGAGTTATGGGATGCTTGGTTGCGCTCAGAGGTACATAATTGGACCATTGAACAAACCACCGACTGGTTGTCACAGTCGGTTCAATTACCACAGTATGTCGACCTCTTCAAATTTCACAAGGTGACCGGTGCCGCTTTACCAAGGTAGGTATTTTTATTACTGAATATTTGTTAAGTTGCCGCCATGCTGATCTTTCTATTTTTGCCTGGGTTAAGCAGAAGCCGACTTTACAATTTAGAATTAAGAATCCTATCATTCTAGGGAAATCACATGACATCGCAACACTATAGTACATATAGTATACTCTCAATTGTTATATTAAATGAAGAAATCAACCTGGCGATATCTGAACCTGATACTTATGTAATATATATTAAAGCAATATGGACGATTTGCACACTCTCCTAAGGCAACGCAAAATTTTCTTTTTTTGATAGCTAACGCCAAATAAGCACGCAATAATTGAAGAAAATCAGTGCGATTGACAATTATTTAATAAAATCAAGTAAGAGTGCTCTAGTCGGGAGTGCCCGACTAGGAGATAGCCTGAACCCAGTTTTTACATTCATTCATACTAACCAGTCAGTGCACGTACATACAAACATACACATGCTACAAGCAGTGCGAGCAGTGCAATCAGCCCCAGCAGTTAGCTTCTTCAGTAAGCTCCACACAATGGAAAGTTAAATCCTTAAAAACTTATGTGTTTATTACCCAATCTTATTGAAATTTTTTGGGCACAAACTGGGCAATAAAATGTGTGACCAAACCAAATTGCAAGGCCATAACTTGAAAAATGCGTTTTATGCATTTTTTGGGGGGATTGGGGGCTGGTACCCAAAATGTGAAATATTTGTTACATGTGCATGCTATTCGAGAATATACATGTTATATTTGGAGCCTCTAGCTCTCATAACTTTTAAGTAATTTCCCAAAAAGATATTCCGAAATCGAAATTTATCGATAACTTTGGAACGGGTCGAGTTATCGATAAAATGAAATAAACTTGATCTGTCCCGGGACTACGAAAACTTATATTCCAAATATGAAATCTCTAGCTTTTATAGTCTCTGATATCTGCGTGTTCATACAGACAGACGGACGGACAGACATACGGACATGGCTAGATCGACTCGGCTTTTGATACTGATCAAGAATATATATACTTTATATGGTCGGAGATGCTTTCTTATGCCTGTGAAATACTTATACACAACTACATTATACCCTTTTCCCCATTTTACTTGGGTTCAGGGTACACAAAAACTGAAAGTGGTGAACACCCAGTACGCTTTGAAAACACGAAATTTATCTATCGTTTATGTAATGAAGAAATGCATTTTCATTAATGTATAACATAATTGGTCTATGGTAATTATACTCTTTTCGAAGAAAATAGTATATTCAGTTTGTGCTGTAGTTTGTAACACATAGAAGGAAGCGTCGAAGACCCCAAAAGTTACTGCCAGTATGCTTAGAATGGCAATACAAATTGATCTAGCCATGTCTGTCTGTATGTTTGCAAACTAGTCCCTCAGCTTTTGAGCTATCGCGATAAAACTTTGCACAGACACTTATTATTCAACGGGACAGCACATTGGTCGGAGCCGGTCGGATCGGGCCACTATATCTTATAGCTGCCATACAACTCGAAGTCGGGTTTGGTCATAAATCCCATGCTTTCAAAGCTATCGCGATGAAACTTTGCACAGATACTTATTATTGAAAGAGACATCACATTGGTCGGAGCCGTTTGGATCAGATCACTCTAGCTTATAGCTGCCATACAACTGGCAATGAATTAAATATTCTTAGAACAAAAAAAAAAATGTTACGCGACAAAACGATTTTGTACAGCATATGAAATTTCAGTGGTGCAGTTGGCAGAGTAAAAATTGCCTAAAGGTTCGAAAAGAGTATAAAATCTTCGGCACGCCGAAGATAATCCTTCCCCACTTGTTTATATATGAAATACACACATTAGATTGAATTTCATTTCAATATCGCATTAAAATACTTACATATACATATACACTCCGTTTCACTTGAATATCACACTTCGTTTTATCATTGGTATTTGATTATATATCAATATTCTAAAGACTTTGTCGAACCTAATGTTGTTGTTTTTTATACTCTTTTCGAAGAAAATAGTATATTAAGTTTGTGCTGAAGTTTGTAACGCATAGAACGAAGCGTCTGACACGCAAATCGATTGAGTCATAAACAGCGAAGATATGCGTCATTAAATATTTTGAAAGAACAGGTGCATATGAGCAAACAAAGTCAAGCGCAAATAAACTTTTGATAGTCTGCTCTTCAAGCGATTTTGTCATCGATCATCAAAACTGCTTATGGCGTAAGGGATAAAGTTACGAACTGGCAAACGAAAGTTGCTGGTTCGATGCCTAGCGGCGACCAATAATTATTTTCATTTTTTCTTATTCTGCTTTTCAAATATAAAATAACTGTAATCAATTTCATTTGCTACCAAAATGTCTTAGAACAAAAACAATGCCACGCGAAAAAACAAACAGTATAATCGAGCTTGTCAGCGATTTTTGAAACAGCTTGGTGTAAGCAGTAAAAAGCCAAACAAGTAAGCTTTTGACAGTCTGCTCTTCAAGCGATTTTGTCATCGATCATCAAAACTGCTTGTGGCGTAAGTAATAAAGTGGGGCCCTGCCAAACGAAAGGTGAAGGTTCGATTCCTAGCGGCGACCAATAATTATTTTAATTTTTTCTTATTCTTCCTTTCAAATATAAAACAACTGTAATCAAATTCATTTGCTACCAAAACCTATACAACGCGAAAGAACGATCAGTATAATTGAGAGAACAGTTCAAATACCAGCCGCGGCCTATTGCTTTTTATTTTTTTTCAATTTATTTTTTTCAAATATATATCAAATAACTTGAATTCAATAATTTAAAAGAAAAATTTAAATTCATATGATAGCAATTCTTAGAGCAAAAAAATAAATGAGAGTATTGAATCTTCGGCACGCCGGAGATAATCCTTTCCCACTTGTTTTCTTTGTATTCTTAACTGTTATCACTATTGACTGTAAACAGCTTTCTGTTCTGTAATTTGTATTCTTTTAGATTGGCAAACGAAAGCTCGCGGGTACGAAACTCAGCGGCGACTGGTCATTACACATACAACGCAAAGCAAATGCTCAGTATAATCGAGTTTGTCAGGGCATTTCAAAACTGCTTGGTGGCGTAGGTATTAGAGTGCTGCGCTGAAAAACGGGAGAACATGGTTCAAATCCCAGCCGCAACTAATAGCTTTTTATTTTTTTTCTAATTATTTTTTTCAATTATATATTAAATAGCTTAAATTCAATAATTTAAAAGAAAAATTTAAATTCATATGATAGCAATTCTTAGAGAAAAAAAATAAATGCCACGCGATAAAACGATTTTTTACTACTATTGAAATTTCAGTGGTGCAGTTGGCACAGTGAAAATTGCCTAAAGGTTCGAAAAGAGTATAAAATCTTCGGCACGCCGAAGATAATCCTTTCCCACTTGTTGTTTGTTAACCTTGCCTCTCTATGTGGTCAAACTATAACCCAGACACAAGTCTCCTGGACATGACCGGATTTTTCATGCCACTATGAGGGGCCTGCCAATATGTGCGTTCCTATTAATTATAGTAATTTTTAATGCGATGTTGAGGATGCAATCTTTTCCGGCCTAGTGGAAGTTGGCCAGAATTCTCATGATTCACAAGCCTGGTAAGCCGGTGAATCGAGCTGAGTCCTACAGGCCGATTAGCCTCCTACCAACACTTTGGAGGTATGGGAAAGGTTTTTCGCGGACCGTACTAAGGCGCTTGAGGGATTTGGTGCAATCCTACCCGACCACCATTGGTCAAACAAATAGAATATTCGCTTTAATCAATATATTCTAGTATTTTTCTATTTGTTGGCGGACTGAGTTTGCTGCGTATATGTTACTGTTAGGTTTGTTAGTTGATTTGGTCAATTACTTTATTAAATTTCTTGTTGTCTTTATAGTTTCATTTAGATCTTCTAAAAGTTTCGTACAAATATTGGATAGCTTTCCGCATAAAATTCATTAACCGCTTTTGTGTCTTCCTGTGTTAGTAATTACTTTTACTTGTAAATCAAGTTTGTGCAGCTTCCAATCTAAATTTTCAAGTTAATATTTTTATACTCTTTTCGAAGAAAATAGTAAATTAAGTTTGTGCTGAAGTTTGTAACGCATAGAAGGAAGCGTCTGAGTATGCTTAGAAAAGCAAAACAAATTGATCTAACCATGTCCGTCTGTCCGTCTGTCTGTATGTATGCAAACTAGTCCCTCAGTTTTTGAGCTATCGCAATGCAACTTTGCACAGACACTTATTATTCAAGGGGACAGCACATTGGTCGGAGCCGGCCGGATCGAACCACTATACCTAATGGGTAAAATCGCAAATCGATTGATGTTTTGAAAGAACAGGTGCATATGAGCAAATAAAGTCAAGCGCAAGTAAACTTTTGACAGTCTGCTCTTCAAGGGATTTTGTGACGGGTTAAGTGACGCCCTAGCAAACGAAAGGTCCCGAGTTCGAGTCTCAGCGGCAACTGGTCATTTATTTTAATTTGTTTCTTGTTTTTTCTTTCAAATATAAAACAACTGTAATCAAATCCATTTGCTACCAATGTCTTAGAACAACAAGTAAGAGTGCTCTAGTCGAGAGTGCCCGACTAGGAGATACCCTGAACCAAGTCCTTATAATCATTCATACTTATCTAAACACAAACATGCTGCAGTTCTAGCAGTACAAACAGTGCAAGCGGCCTAAGCAGTTAGCTTGCTTTTCACCAAGCCCCACACAATGGAAAGTTAAATCTTAAATATTTTCTGTTTTTATTGTCCGATCTTATTGAAATTTTTTGGGCATACAATTGGCAATAAAATGTGTGACCAAACCAAAATGCAAGGTCTTACCTTCAAAAATTAGTTTTTTGAACTTTTGGGGGGTGGTATCCAAAAAGTGGAAAAATTGTTAAATGTGTATGCCTTTCGAGATTATACATGCCAAATTTGGGCCCTCTAGATCTAATATTTTGTAAGTTATAGCCCAAAAACGCTAGTCTGAAAGCGGAATTTATCGATAACTTTTGAATGGGTCGAGTTATCGATAAAATGAAGTAAACTTGATCTGTCCCGGCACTACCAGAACTTATATTCCAAATATGAAGTCTCTAGATCTTATAGTCTCTGATGTCCGCGTGTTCATACAGACGGACAGACGGACGGACAGACAGACGGACATGGCTAAATCGACTCGGCTGTTGATACTAATCAAGAATATATATACTTTATATGGTCGGAGATGCTTCCTTATGCCTGTTACATACATTTGCACAAAACCATAAGACCCTTTTTACCCATTTTTAATGGGTTCAGAGTATAGAATCTTGTTAGCATTCAAGTTCAGTGCTTCTTTGATTTTGCCAGCGGAAGCTTTGCAGAAATGACACTAGAACTAACTAAAAATAAATAATAAATTAAAATATCTAAAGTTAAATATTATTGTGTTTAATGTTCAAGTTGCGCTTCTGCGCTTTTGCAGCAGCAGGTACTAAAAAAAGCAACGCAAGCGAAGGCTTGCACAAAAGAAACCTTAACACCCAAGACACTCAATCTATTTTTTGTCTAAATTTTTGTGCTTCCCTTTTCACGCATCCAACTTTCGACGCCGAAGCGCCGACTATGCCATACGCAGACAAGCAACAAAAGTAAGTAGGTAGTTTTTTGCAAAACACTCATACTTTATTGAAAGGCGAGCGATTATGGTCAGTTGTCCGGTGATTGAAAGCACCAGGGTGTCAAAATCACCTTTACCCAGTGCACCTTAAGTGCCGGTGGCTTGTTGCAGTTCTCTGGTACTGATAGTATATTGGTTTTGTCGGATGTCCGTCAGGCCGTCCGTCTGTCTGTCTATCTGTCTGGATGAGCGCACGTATTTCCGAAACGATATTAGATAGACTCTTGAAATCTTTTGTGTTATGATTATAGCTATCTGCTTCAGATCAAGTTTGTTTCAAATTTATGCCACGCCCACTGGGAGGCTGGCAAATCGATAACATGTCGATACACCTCAAATCACAAATCGATTAAACGTGAATATCTCCCACAATTTTGAAGCTAGAGTAATCAAACTTGGTAGGTATATTGCTAGGGACCTCCCGAAAAAATTGGATCCTAGGTTTATCGGCCAGGCCCATTATTACGCCCACCAGCCCCCCCCCCTCCAAAAGTAATTTGAAATGCTTATATCTCCCGCAGTTTTAGAGCTAAGGTCACCATATTTGGAATATATATTACTGGTTACGTCCTCTGCAGTACACAGAACAAATTTCGACCACGCCCACTCCCGGCCCCGTAATCGTGAAAACCGATATACATGAATGCACAATTCGATAACACGTGTATTATTCCCGCAATTTTGAAGCTAGAGTCCCCAAATTTGGAATTTAGACTGAGGCTGACCAGCCCAAAAGATTGCGCCATGGATTTTCCGGCCACGGCCACTAGAACGCCACGCAGCCACCCCACCCCACGAAACACGGTAGCCTATATCTCGCACAGCTCATACAACGCAACAGAAAAGATCGGTATAATCGAGTTTGTCAGCGCATTTCAAAACTGCTTCGTGGCGTAAGTATAAGAGTGCTGCGCTGAAAATCGGGAGATCATGGTTCAAATCCCAGCCGCGATTTATTGCTTTTTTTTTTATAATTATTTTTTTTCAAATATATATCAAATAGTTTGAATTCAATAATTTAAAAGAAATATTTAAATTCATTTGATACCAATTCTTAGAGCAAAAAAATAAATGAGAGTATTGAATCGTCGGCACGCCAAAGATAATCCTTTCCCACTTGTTTTCTTTGTATTCTTAACTGTAATCACTATTGACTGTACACAGCTTTCTGTTCTGTAATTTGTATTCTTTTAGATTGGCTGTAAATAATCTACATTATGTAAGCAATGTGCTGGGCATTAAAGACCCAATACATAAACAAAAAATATCACTTAAAGCTATGGATGTTGTGCTGTTTGGACCACCGCGAGGTAGGCAATCAATGGAGTGTTGCATACAATACTCAGCAGATTTAGCAGCATTTATAAAATAACGTTTTATTCTTATAATTATATTATATTGTTTGTTCTTCGCAGAAACGGGTACACGTTGGAAAGATTACATTCTCGTCACTCTTTTGTTGAGCGCTATTATAGGTTGTTGGTATGCTTACCAACAAAACAAAAATGCCAAGCGGCATTTACGTCGAATGGCACAGGATATGGAAGGATTGCAACGGGCCGAACAAAGTCTACAAGAGATGCAAAAGGTAAACTTTTGTATGAAAACAACTTAAGTTTAAGCATTAACAAATTAAATTATTCAGGAACTGGAGCTGGCTCGTATGGAACAGGAAAATGTTGCAACCGAAAAAATGGACCTAGAGCGGCGTCTAAAAGAAGTACCTTCAGTTAGTTCTTCAAGCTCGGATCTAGAGGTACTGCAGCTAAAAAAAGAAATTGAAATGTTGCGCAATGAGCTAACACGTGCTGAGTTCGAGCTGGTTGACAATTGTTGGGCGCCTCCTCAACATTTGCAGTCATGGCTCCAATACACATATGAGTTAGAAAGCAAAAACCATCAAAAAAAGCGCATTGCTGCCGAGAAACAACTTCAATCAGCACGGGAAGCATGTGAAAAATTACGTAAAAAGCGAACTAGTTTGGTGGGTGCTTTTGTTTCGACGCACGGTAAGAGCATTGATGACGTTGATCGCTCTATTGTTGAAGCTCGAAATGCTCTTGGAGAAGTAACTAACGAGTTACAGGAACGACTTCATCGTTGGAAACAAATTGAAACGTGCCTGGGCTTGAATATTGTCAATAACAACGGATTATCTTACCTAGAAAATGTTCTTTATAGTCGTAATGGTGGTATTGTTGGTAGCACTGGTGGCGTAAATTCCACAAAGGGCTCTAGAGGTGAGGATATGTATGCTATTTTTATACCCTGAGCCCATTAAAAATGGGTGAAAAGGTTATAATGAAGTTGTGAAAAAGTACGTAATAGAAATAAGCAAGCATCTCCGATATAAAGTATACATATCCTGTCCGTCGTCTGTAAGAACACGCGGATATCAGAGACTACAAGAGATAGACAATTCATGTTTGGAGTAACTCATCCTGCTCAAAAGTTATCGATAAATTTCGAATTTAGACTAGCGTTTTTGGGACACAAATTAAAAGTAACAAGAGCTAGGGGTCCCAAATTTGGCATGTATAATCTGCAATAGCATATACATTAAACAAATATTTCACTTTTTCGATTGGTTTTTTCCAAGTATGGTCATAAATTTTATTGCCAATTTTATGCCCAACAAATGTCAATAAGATCGGACAATAAACGCAGAAGTTGTTTAAGACTTAACTTTCCATAGAGTGGGGCTCAGTGAAGAAGCAAGCTAACTGCCGCAACTGCTTGCAGCATGTCTGTGCTTGCAAGTATGTAAAAATTTAAGGACTGTGTTCAGGGTATCACCTATTCAGACAATCCCGACTAGAGCATTCTTACTTGTAATATCCTGAACCTATTAAAATGGATATAATTAAGTTGTATAATGAATATTACAGGCATCCTATAATATTACAGGGTCCCTCCGACCCCATAAATTACATAAATTATTGACCAATATCAACAGGCGAGTCGATCTCGCCATGTCCGTCTGTCTGGTCGTCTGTATGATTAAAAGGATATCACAAGCTATAAGAGCTAAATACTTCATATTTCATTTTACCGACTGCTCGGTAAAGCAAACCATATTTTGTATGTAAAGTCTCGAATAGCATATAAGTAAATGTTAAAAATATATTTGTCCTTTTGGATACCAGCCACCGTCCCCAAGAAGTGGAAGTCAATCTTTTTTGAAGGTATGATCTGCCATTTTAGTAAATTAACACATTTTACTGCAAATTGTATGGCCAACAACTTTCACAACAGTAGGACAATAAACAAAGAAGTTGTTTAAGATATAATTTGCCAAAGTGTGGTGAACAAGCAAGCTCAATGCTTAAATGTTTTCACAGATCGCAGAGTGTCTGTGGTTATCTTTGTATATGCACAGATAAGTAGCTTCGAATGAACGTTAGGACTGGGTTCAGGGTGTCTTCTTGTCGGGCCCTCTCGACTTGAGCCCTCTTACTTGTTTTTTATTATACCTCACATATCCGTACTTTTAGCTCGGATCACTAACAGCACCGATGACCTTGACGACGAATCAGTACAAGGTAAGATGCATTTTGAGAATTTTTCACTGCTTGCTACGGAGTGAATTTATTGCAAGGACACACAGGAAAATCTACAAAACTGACACGAAAATGATTGACCAACCGACATATTGTCAATTATACATGCATCAATTATATACCTACTCTTGAAGAACATGTTTATTTTGGTACTTACATAGCTACTTTCTATAGTGATCCGATGTTTCACTAGCTTGAAAAGCTATAGCCGAAAGTTTTATGATGAATAATAAAGTACACATTCACAGATATTTACATACATATATGCATAAACATTTGCACAAAATCTAACATGCCGTAAGTACTTGAATAGGAAAGTAGTATTTGTACATGTATCGCTGAGCTTAAAATTATATATACATATAATTATATATACATAAGGTTTAGGTCTTTCCCCAATAATAACGCAAGGCTGCAAACCGGTAGGCAGAATCTATAATAATTGCATTCATAATTCTAGTGATAAGTTACTTGGATACGCCATATAAAACTAGCTCGTTTCTATATTTTGGATATCGGCGTTTATTAAAACACAATATACCAAAATCATATTATCAATGTAAAATTGTTATGTTTTTTATGCCGTAAGCCCTTTTATACCCTGAACCCATTAAAAATGGGTAAAAAGGGTATTATGGTTTTGTGCAAATGTATGTAACAGGCATAAGGAAGCATCTCCGACCATATAAAGTATATATATTATTGATCAGTATCAATAGCCGAGTCGATCTGGCCATGTCCGTCTGTCTGTCCGTCTGTCCGTCTGTCCGTCTGTCTGTCTGTATGAACACACAGATATCAGAGACTACAAGAGCTAGAGACTTCATATATGGAACATAAGTTCTCCTAATCCCGGGACAGATCAAGTTTATTAAAATTTATCGATAGCTCGTCCCGTTCAAAAGTTATCGATAAATTTCGATTTTAGACCAGCGTTTTTTGGATATAACTTACAAGTTATAAGAGCTAGAGGCCCCTAATTTGACATGTATAATCTCGAATAGCATACACATGAACAAATTTTTCACTTTTTGGATACCACCCCCGAACCCCCCAAAAGTTAAAAAAACGCATTTTTGAAGGTACGACCTTGCAATTTGGTTTGGTCACACATATTATTGACAATTGTTTGCCCCAAAAATTTCAATAAGATCGGACGATAAACACAGAAGTTATTTAAGATTTAACTTTCCATTATGTGGGGCTCAGCGAAAAGCAAGCTAACTGCTTAGACCGCTTGCACTGCTTGTACTGCTTGTACTGTAGCATGTGTGTGTTTAGATTAATATGAATGATTGTAAGGACTGGGTTCAGGGTATCTCGTAGTCGGGCACTCCCGACTAGAGCACTCTTACTTGTTATACCCTGAAAAGGGTATAATTGTTTTGTGCAAAATTATGTAACAGGCATAAGGAAGCATCTCCGTCCATATAAAGCATATATATTCTTGATCAGTATCAACAGCCGAGTCGGTATGGCCATGTCCGTCTGTCTGTCCGGCCGTCTGTATGAACACGCAGGTATCATAGACTATAAGAGCTAGAGACTTTATATTTGGAATATAAGTTCTTGTAGTCCTGGTACAGATCAAGTTTATTTAATTTTATCGATAACTCGACCCGTTCAAAAGTGTCGATTTCAGACTAGTGTTTTTGGCCATAACTTGAAAGTTATAAGAGCTAAAGGCACCAAATACAAATGGCATGTATAATCTCAAATATCATACACATGTAACTAATATTTCACTTTTTGGATACCAACCCCCAATCCCCCAAATATTAAAAAGTTTAAGTTATGACCTTGCAATTCTGTTTGGACACACATTTAATTGCCAATTTTATACCCAACAAATTTCAATAAGATCGGTCAATAAACATAGAAGCTTAAGACTTAACATTCTGTAGTGTGGGACTCAGTAAAGTCGCACGCTAACCGCTTCAACTGCTTGCACTGCTTGCAGCATATGTGTGCTTGTGTAAATGCACACTGATATTCAAGTATGAATGAATGTAAGAACTGGGTTCAGGGTATCTCCTAGTCGGGCACTCCCGACTAGAGCATTTTTATTTTATATATAATATTATATATATTATAATTTAAAATACTATAATTTACTACCAGTATTACGTACATATCCACATACATATATATGTGTATGTGTTGCTATGGTAAATTTTATGAACTCCCTTATGGGATAAATAAGGAATTAATATTAATATTAATTATATATTGCTGTCGTGAACAAGTGATTGAATGCGCCCGAGATATCCAGGAAAGCTGCCAAAAATGCAAATAAGCTGCCAGTGGCTTTCCTGGATATTTTGGGCGTATTCAATCACGTGTTCACGGCAGCAATGTATTATTAATATTAATATTACTTCCTTATTTATGCAATAAGGGAATCTTCACCGATTTCCATTTAGTGTTGGCGTGCTGATTGGCTTACAGTGAGAGGTTCGCGCGTAGGTCATACAGCTTCCTAAGTGTTTTCAGTAGGATTGAGGTGAGGCTTATTGATTTGTAGTCCTCGGGACTTATGTGCCTGCACTTTCCAACTTTTGGAAGGAAGAAAACTCTAGAAGTTATCCATGGTACAGGGATATATCCCGTGCGTAGGCGGGTGTTATGACATTTGATTGCAAGGTCTGCTCATCCGTTGCAAGATTTTGGACTTCAGTGCTTTCATTACCGGTAAGTGAGCTTCCGGTAGGGGTTTTAGTGTTTCCACTGTCTCCTCTGTCATCTGTATGGAAGGTTGATTTAATAACAGCGTAAGGAATCTAGCAGTTTCAGTGACCAGGAGAATCTTTTGGCATTACTTATTTCCTTTTTGCAGATTCTCAAGCGAATATTATAAGCTTCTCATATAAAGGGGCTAATCTTTTTAGTCCTTGATGGTTTGCCTGTTTTGTGGTATGTTTCTAGTAATACCAACGATGTCTCTATGTTACCCTTGAATGCTACTCTGCGATGTTCTGGAAGCCCCATATATTCCTAATACGAAGTATGTAAATTTTATAGTCTCTGAGATCCGCGAGTTCATACAGACAGGCAGAATGGCCTTGCTAAATAAGTTCGTATGTTGATACTGCTCCTGTAGTCGGATATGGCTCCTTATGCCTGTTACAAACTTCTGCACAACTTCATAATACCCTCTTTACCCATTTAAATTGGGTTCATGGCATAGCAAGTAATAGTGCTATAGTCGGAAAAATTAAATTGTAGTAACTTATTTTTATACCTGTACAATTTTTAATTTAATTTAATCGGCATGAGATTTGTGCTGCATAAAATTTGCAAGATCATTCCCCAATAAAAACAAGTAAGAGTGCTCTAGTCGGGAGTGCCCGACTAAGAGATACCCTGAACCCAGTCCATACTATGGAATGTTGAGCCTTAAACAACTTCCGTGTTTATTGTCCGAACTTATTGAAACTATTTGTACATAAAATTGGCAATAAAATGTATGACCAAACCAAATTGCAATGTCGTACTTTGAAAAGTTTTTAACTTTTGGTGGGTGGTATCCAAAAAGTGAACATGTGTAACATGTGTATTCTATTCGAGTTTATACATGCCACGTTTGGGGCCTCTAGCTGCTATAACTTTTAAGTTATGTTCCAAAAACGCTGGTCTGTAATCGAAATTTATCGATAAATTTTGAACGGGATGAGTTATCGATAAAATGAAATAAACTTGATCTGTCCCGGAATTAGGAGAACTTATGTTCCAAATATGAAGTGTTCATACAGACAGACGGACAGACAGACGGACATGGCTAGATTGACTCGGCTGTTGATACTGATCAAGAATATATATACTTTATATGGTCGGAGATGCTTCCTTATGCCTGTTACAGACTTTTGCACAACTTCATTATACCCTTTTCACTCCTTTTTAATAGGTTCAGGGTATAAAAAGTGTATTAAAATTGTGGGGAATCGTAGGCAGCATTACCAAAAGTCAAATATTCTTTATATTTGTATGATATACTAGAACAGACATTTCAAATTTAATGCCTCTAGCTCTTATGTTGTGGGGGAAAACATTGATATTATCGATAAAATTTTAAAGCGACTAGTTATCGAACAAATTAAATAAACTTCAGCTGACTAGGGATTACGAGAACTCATAGTTCAATTATGAAGTCACTAGCTCATATAGTTGCTGACTAGTTCAGATCAACTAGGCTGTTGATACTGATCTGATATACATATCAGAAAATGGCAGCGATGCGAAATTTCAGCACTACTAGTATACGCATTAAATTTGCGGTTGCGGTGGTACAAACACCGCACTATATTCAAACATTCACAAATTGCTTTTGGGTTTACTTACGCAGTAACTAGTATTCGTACCATGTTCGGATCTTCATTTACTTTATTCTCCAAGCAAATGTGTTGCGGTTGCACTTGCAGTGAAACAATTAAACCAAAATTTGGCAAAATAAAATGATTGGTGTTGTTGTAGTTGTGGTGCACTACAACAACACCAATTATTTTATTTTATGTATTATATATATTTATTTATTTATTTATTGTCGACTATTGACAGTCGACACAAAAGAATTTATATTAAATTATAAAACATTTAAATGTATATACAAAATTTTCATAAAATTTAAAATAGTAAATATATTAAATTAAAGAAATAAAGTTAAAATTACGTTAGGTTCTGGGGATATCAATAGCAAAATTAAATCATTGGTCCAACATTTGTTGCAAGGATTGGGGAAAACCCAGAAAAACCCAATCAAACCAAAAATCAATAAAAATTTGTTTATTAGTTTGTTAATATTTAAAAGGAAACAAGTATTTATAATGAGTTAGTATATACTACTAGAAAGTATTTTATAAAGTGAAAAATAGAAGATAGAGAGAGAATAAAGAAAAATAAAGGAGCGAAATAAAGAAAGAACAAGTGGAAAAGGATTATCTTCGGCGTGCCGAAGATTTTATACTCTTTTCGAACCTTTAGACAATTTTCACTCTGCTAACTGCAGCACTTTCATCTGTAAAAATTGATATCATATGATATATATTTGAATTGAAATATTAAATTTATTTCCAGTTGTATGGCAGTGTTAAGATATAGTAATCCGATCCGGCCGGCTCCGATCAATGTGATGCATGTTTGAATAATATGTATCTGTGCAAAGTTTCATTGCGATAGCTTTGAAAACATGGGATTTATGACCAAAACCGACTTCCAGTTGTATGGCAGCTATAAGATATAGTGATCCGATCCGGCCGGCTCCGATCAATGTTATGTATGTTTAAATTATAAGTATCTGTGCAAAGTTTTATCGCGATAGCTTTGAAAACATGGGATTTATGGCCAAAACCGACTTCCAGTTGTATGGCGGCTATAAGATATAGTGGTCCGATCCGGCCGGTTCCGACCAATGTGCTGACCCTTTGCATAATAAGTCTCTGTGAAAAGTTGTATAACGATAGCTCAAAAACTGAGAGACTAGTTTGCATACATACAGACAGACAGACAGACGGACATGGCTAGATCAATTTGTTTTGTCATTCTAAGCATACTGGCAGTAACTTTCGGGGGTCTCCGACGCTTCCTTCTATGCGTTACAAACTTCAGCACAAACTTAAAATACTATTTTCTTCGAAGAGTATAAAAAGGAAAGTAGATTCAACTAAACACGGGCAGAGGAGTTCCGTAAATACAAAAGAATATAAGATTTTATTAGTGGGAGAGAGAGCTCAACCGAGATGACATGGAACACTTTGTTGTAGTCCTTGCAAAGAACACGAAGAGGATTGTGCAAAGCGTAATCAGTCGTGCATGAAGGTAAAATCAAGGGGACTTAGTTTCTAGTTGGCCTACTAGGAACAAAAAAGTTTAGGCGAGCTAACAGAAAGGAAGAATCTATGTCGCCGTTAATTAACTTGTGTAGGAAGACAACACCAAGCGTTGTTCTACGGTTAAGTAACGACGGAAGATTAATAAGTAAAAGCCTACTCGCATACGATGGCAAACGGAGATTGGGATCCCAGTTAAGTCCACATAAGGCAAAGAGCAGAAATTGCTTCTGCACGGATTCTATTCGCTCTTGGGAGTTTTGGTACTGCGGACACCAAATACATGAGCAGTATTCAAGGATAGGACGAACTAAAGATACATATAGCAATTTTGTGGTGAAAGGATCGTTAAATTCTTTCGACCAACGCTTAATAAAGCCAAGTACACCTTTGGACTCATTAGTGATAGTCGACATATGCATATTAAAGTTAAGCTTGTTGTAAAAATGACTCCAAGATCTTTAACTGTAAAGATACGTTGCAATGGAACATTTTCAATCGTATAAGTGGTTAAGTAGGCTCTAGTCCGACTAAAAGTCATGGACATACATTTTGAACAATTCAGATGCAGTTGATTGGCCGAACACCAACGCTGCATAGAGTTCAAATCATCTTGCAGATGACTATGATACAAGGGATCGGTGTACGAAAAAATGAGTTCCACATCATCTGCGTACATAAGAATACGAGAGTGTGATATGATAGAAGGCAGGTCATTAATGAAGAGCGTAAACAATAAAGGTCCAAGATGACTACCTAGGGGTACACCAGAAGTAACGTGAACCATTTTCGAGGTAGTCGACCTAAGCAATACTCTTTGAGTGCGACCTTTCAAATAGGTGGCAATCCAAAAAAGAAAGGTTAACAGAGTCAAATGCTTTACTGAAGTCAGTAATATAACATCAGTTTAAATTTTCGATAGAAATGCATCATTTACCAGGGAGGTAAACTCAAGCAAGTTGGTCGTAGTGGACCGACTCTTAATAAAGCCATGTTGGGCAGGGGAAACAATCGACTTACAAAGATGTTGCAAAGTCGAAGTAAGGATTTTTTAAACAATTTTGGGATGGCTGATAACTTTGCAATGCCTCTGTAGTTCGAAATATCTGCCTTCCCACCTTTTTTATGTAAAGAAATAACAAACGATTCCTTCCAAATGGATGGGAAGACTGCAGAATAAAGGGATAGATTAAAAAGCTTAAGCAATGGTTGAGTAAGTGAAGTACAGCACTCCTTAAGCACACAACTAGGGATGTTGTCAGGCCCTGGAGAGACAGAAGATTTAAGAGATTTAATAGAAGATAGAAGTGAAGTGTTACAGATGGTTGGAGTAAATCGGTGGTTAGAAGATGAAATTTGAAAAGGATAAGACACATTAGTAGGGGTGACAGAGGAATAGGTTGACTGAAAAAATTTAGCAAATAGGTCAGAACCAGCAGAATCATTACTAGCTTTTTCCATCCCAAGAAAAAACGAAGAAGGCAAACCAGAAGATTTGCGCTTAGAATTCACAAAATTGTAAAATTGTTTAGGATCCTGACTAAACTGACGTTTGCAGCGAGCAAGATAATTCTCGTAGCATTGAGAGTTAAGAAAAAAAAAGTTTGACTTGGCTATAGAGTATTTAGACAAGTCGAAATTAGAGCCAGACTTCTTAAATTTCTTAAAACATTTTGATTTTTGGTTTCTTAAGTAAGAAAGTCTTGGCGTGAACCATGGTGGTTTCTTTAAACCATATGTTCGAACGTATTTAGGTATACAAACGCCAAAGAGCGCATATATGTTTTCGTAAAATCTTTTAATAGCTAAATCTATGTCAACACCATTGTATAAAATATACCAATCAGTTAAATAAATAAGCTGATTACGTAGGGTGTAATTCCCCTTACGAAAGCAAAATATTGGCATATTTGAGGTTGGTGAAGGTAAGGAAAAGAGACATTTATATAGTGGGATGGTAAGAATCTTCAGGGACTGTTATTGGAAGTGACCTAGACACAGAATCACTGGGACAGTCGTTGATAAAAACGAGATCAAGTATTCTATTCAATTGGTTATGGATTGAATTGATCTGAAACAACGAAAGATCAAGCATGCCACCAAGAAAATCATGCTGACGGAATAAGAAAATTTGTGCTGCTGAAAAATGACCATATGATATTTGGCAGATTAAAATCGCCTAAAACCACAAAAAGGTCATTATCACGCACGTGGGTAGAACCTTCTCTAATATTAGATATGTGTCTCATATAAACTTGAATATCAGAAGAAGGAGGGATATGAGAGCAAGTAATAACAAGTGAGAACGTTGCAGTCGGGCGGAGCCCGTAATACTCTGATACCATTTAAGGACAGCTGAAAGCAAGTGAACAGAACATTTTTGCTGATGTATGGGTGACCCAAAATCGGCCTTCCAAGTTTTTGGGGACTGGAGGGGCGTGGTCGATCTTAAGAGGGGGTCGGCTCCGCCCGACTGCGTAATACTCTGATACCATTTAAGGACAGCTGAAAGCAAGTGAACAGAACATTTTTGCTGGTGTATGGGTGACCCGAAATCGGCCTTCCAAGTTTTTGGGGACGGGAGGGGCGTGGTCGATCTTAAGAGGGGGTGACCAGAAGTCTATTTTACAACATTTGATGATTTTAGCTCTAAAACTGTGGAAGATATACATTTTCGCGATTTTTGGGGCCGGGAGGAAGCGTGGCTCCCAAAATTTTTTGCCGATCTTTAGAGGGGGTGACAAGAATTCTATCTTTAAATTTAGGTGACTCCAGCTCTAAAACTGTGGAAGAAATAAACTTTCGCGATTTTTGGGGGTGGGAGGGGGCGTGGCCCCACAATTTTTGGCCGACCTTTAGATGACTTGGCCAGAAGTCTACCCTCAAAGTTTGGTGGCCCTAGCTCTTAAACTGTGCGAGATATAAGCTTCCGTGTTTCGTTGGGGCGGGGTGGCTGGGGGTCGTTCTAGTGGGCTTGGCCGGAAAATTCAGGACGGAATCTTTTGGGGTGGTCAGCCCTAGTCTAAATTCCAAATTTGGGGACTCTAGCTTTAAAATTGCGGGAAATATACACGTGTTATCGAATTGTGCATTCATGTAAATCGATTTTCGCGATTACGGGGGCGGGAGTGGGCGAAATTTTGGTCTGTGATCTGTAGAGGAAGTAACCGGTAATATATATTCCAAATATGGTGACCTTAGCTCTAAAACTGCGGGAGATATAAGCATTTCAAATTAATTTTGGAGGGGGGCTGGTGGGCGTAATAATGGGCGTGGCCGATAAACTTAGCATCCAATTTTTTCGGGAGGTCACCAGCAATATGCTTACCAAATTTGATTACTCTAGCTTTAAAATTGTGGGAGATATTCACGTTTAATCGATTTGTGATTTGAGGTGTATCGACATGTTATCGATTTGCCAGCCTCCCAGTGGGCGTGGCATAAATTTGAAATAAACTTGATCTGAAGCAGATAGCTATAATCATAACACAAAAGATTTCAAGAGTCTATCTAATATAGTTTCGGAAATACGTGCGTTCATCCAGACAGACAGACGGACGGCCTGACGGACATCCGACAAAACCAATATACTATGAGTACCTTCGGTATCAGAGTATAAAAAGAGCCTTTCATGGGAATATTACTGTAACAGCAACAATTTCTACATCAGCGGGCATAGTAAAATTAAAAATTGGAGCGATTGGAGCGTGGCTTTAATGGCAATTAGAACACCACCACCTCTAGTCGGTCAAGTCTATAGATATAAAAATTATTTGAAAAAATTTCGCAATCAGAAACAGTAGTGTTTAACCAAGTTTCAGAGAAAGCGATAATATCTGACTCAAAAGATGTGCTATTAGAGAATAGACTTTTAAGTTTAGACATAAGGCCTCTTAACATTCTGATATTGAATGGTAGTTAAATCGGAATTCAGTTTTTTGAGATATTGCTGGATGCCGAACTACCAGCTGGAAGTGAGACAGGTGGAGGTGTTTCGATTTTTTGGCTTAAATTCATGAACTATCATGTGTGGTGGCCAAAATTTCGGGTCACAAATTATGTGGAAAGTGTCATTTGGAACACTTATTTTGAAAGACGCTATTTCACGAGGTGACGAAAAGGTAAATTTGGTAACTAATACGCTAGCGGTAGTTTTGCTAGCAATGTATGAGACTATAGAGTCTGAAGTAGTATCAGAAGCAAGCCTAGATATAACAAGTGAGAACGTTGCAGTCGGGCGGAGCCGACTGCGTAATACTCTGATACCATTTTAAGAACAGCTGAAAGCAAGTGAACAGAAAATTTTTGCTGGTGTTTGGGTGACCCGAAATCGGCATTCCAAGTTTTTGGGAACGGGAGGGGCATGGTCGATCTTAAGAGGGGGTGACCAGAAGTCTATCTACCAATTTTGGTGACTCTAGCTCTAAAACTGTGGAAGATATAAGCTTTCGCGATTTTTGGGGGCGGGAAGGGGCGTGGCCCCAAAAATTTGGCCGATCTTTAGAGGGAGTGACAAGAAGTCTATTTTACAAATTTCTTGACTCTAGCTCTAAAACTGTGGAAGATATACATTTTCGCGATTTTTGGGGGCGGGAGGGGGCGTGGCCCCAAATTTTTTTTACCGATATTTAGAGGGGCTGACCAGAATTCTATCTTCCAAGTTTAATGACTCTAGCTCTGAAACTGCGGAAGATATAAATTTTCGCAATTTTTGGGGGCGGGAGGGGGCGGGGCCCCAAAATTTTTTGCCGATCCTTAGGGGGGCTGACAATAAGTCTATCCTCCAATTTTGGTGACTCTAGCTCTGAAACTGTGGAAGATATAAATTTTCGCGATTTTTGGGGGCGGGAGGGGGCGGGGCCCCAAAATTTTTTGCCGATCTTTAGGGGGAGTGACAAGAAGTCTATTTTACAAATTTCTCGACTCTAGCTCTAAAACTGTGGAAGATATACATTTTCGCGATTTTTGGGGGCGGGAGGGCGCGTGGCCCCAATTTTTTTTTACCGATATTTAGAGGGGCTGACCAGAATTCTATCTTCCAAGTTTAATGACTCTAGCTCTGAAACTGTGGAAGATATAAATTTTCGCGATTTTTGGGGGCGGGAGGGGGCGGGGCCCCAAAATTTTTTGCCGATATTTAGGGGGGCTGACAATAAGTCTATCCTCCAATTTTGGTGACTCTAGCTCTAAAACTGTGGAAGATATAAATTTTCGCGATTTTTGGGGGCGGGAGGGGGCGTGGCCCCAAAATTTTTTGCCGATATTTAGGGGGGCTGACAATAAGTCTATCCTCCAATTTTGGTGGCCCTAGCTCTTAAACTGTGCGAGATATAGGCTTCCGTGTTTCGTGGGGGCGGGGTGGCTGGGGGGCGTTCTAGTGGGCGTGGCCGGAAAATCCAGGACGCAATCTTTTGGGCTGGTCAGCCCTAGTCTAAATTCCAAATTTGGGGACTCTAGCTTCAAAATTGCGGGAAATATACACGTGTTATCGAATTGTGCATTGATGTATATCGATTTTCGCGATTACGGGGGCGGGAGTGGGCGTGGTCGAAATTTTGTTTCTGTAATCTGTAGAGGACGTTACCAGTAATATATATTCCAAATATGGTGACTTTAGCTCTAAAACTGCGGGAGATATAAGCATTTCAAATTAATTTTGGAGGGGGGCTGGTGGGCGTAATAATGGGCGTGGCCGATTAACCTAGGATCCAATTTTTTCGGGAGGTCACCAGCAATATACCTACCAAATTTGATTACTCTAGCTTCAAAATTGTGGGAGTTATTCACGTTTAATCGATTTGTGATTTGAGGTGTATCGACATGTTATCGATTTGCCAGCCTCCCAGTGGGCGTGGCATGAATTTGGAATAAACTTGATCTGAAGCAGATAGCTATAATCATAACGTAAAAGATTTCAAGAGTCTATCTAATATCGTTTCGGAAATACGCGCGTTCATCCAGACAGACAGACGGACGACGGACAGACGGACGGCCTGACGGACATTCGACAAAACCAATATACTATGAGTACCTTCGGTATCAGAGTATAAAAACTTGCTTCCTAGGGGCAACCACATTTAAAACTGGTGGTTGCGCTGAAATTGCAACATTATTGTTGCTAATTCCAGTTGTAATCGGGCTATGAGAAGTTCTGCGTTTCCGCCGAGAAACAACTCGCACCGATGTTGAAAGATCTACAGAAGGGGGTATGATAGGATCCACTGTGGTCGGTAGTGGAGTAATTTGAAGGGATGGAGAAGGAGACAAAGAAAGTATTGGCGAAACGTCCACATTTTTTGGAGTTGCCAAAAGAATCGGAGTACACTGGACAGCAGTAGGTGGCACAGATACAGGCACACTTAAGAAGTGCGACTCTAACTGGCGAGCAGATGGGGACTCAAATTTATATTGGCTAAGCAGTTCAGCGCTTGATTCGAAATCATTCGCAAGAAGCTTAGCCACAGTTTGCAGTTTAGTAAACTGATTTCTCACGGAATTATACATGCGTGAGAAGTCAGTTTGTATGTCTATGCATACTGGGCACGACCATTTCAAGCCACCGCTGCCTTTTTTTTAGCAATTGCGGTGACTTTGTCATATTCGCGACCAGTAAGACCTGCACATTTAGCATGAATAATATTATCACACAACCAACAGAAAATAAATTGTGTCTGTGAAGCATCATCAGAATGCATAAAAGTGCAATTTAGTTTGCAGCACGACATATTGACTGGGGTCTAACAAATTACACAATTATGATACAAAAATTTGCGAGATCGCAAAGCAATGAGAGGCGTAGAAATTGAAGCGAACTAAAAAAAAGCACTCAAGTTTAACTCAAAACTAGAGTAAATACACAAATAATGCGTGTGAAGAACAAAACAACAACAAAAAGTTAGGTGAGCGCGATGCACAAAGAGAATATGCACAAGCGAAAGCACCGAAACAAGAAAAGCAGAAGAAAACAAGTAAGAATGCTCTAGTCGGGAGTGCCCTTCTACGAGACACCCTGAACCCAGTCCTTACAATCATTCATACTAATCTACAAGCATGTACAAGCAGTACAAGCAATGCAAGCGACTTAAGCAGTTAGCTTGCTTTTTCGCTGAGCCCCACACAATGGAAAGTTAAATCTTAAATAACTTCTGTGTTTATTGTCCAATCTTATTAAAAAATGTGGCAAGCAATTGTCGATAATATGTGTGACCAAACCAAATTGCAAGGTCGTACCTTCCAAAATGCGTTTTTTGAACTTTTGGGGGGTTTGGGGGTGGTATCCAAAAAGTGAAATATTTGTTACATGTGTATGCTATTCAAGATTATACATGCCAAATTTGGGGCCTCTAGCTCTTATAACTTTGAAGTTGTGTCCCAAAAACTCTAGTCTGAAATCGAAATTTATCGATAACTTTTAAACGGTACGAGTTATCGATAAAGTGAAATAAACTTGATCTGTCCCGAGATTAGGAGAACTTATGTTCTAAATATGAAGTCTCTAGCTCTTGTAGTCTCTGATATCTGTGTGTTCATACTACAGACAGACGGACAGACAGACGGACAGACAGACGGACATGGCTAGATCGACTCGGCTGTTGATACTGATCAATAATATATATACTTTATGTGGTCGGAGATGCTTCCTTATGCCTGTTACATACCTTTGCACAAAACCTTTTTACCCATTTTTAATAGGCTCTGGTATAATAATACCCATATAATATAATAATGTGGTTACAGGGTATAATAATAATAGTAACACAAACAACAAGTGCAGAACTGACGCCGCGGTTAATAAATTTGTATTAATTGCTATTATTCTATGCACAGCTGATAACACTTTGCACAAAAACCAAAGCGTTAGCACTTGACCACAATATTGGGCCAATTTTAGATAATTAAATGCTTTAACAGCGTTAAGAAAAAACAAGGGGGAAAGGATTATCTTCGGTGTGCCGAAGATTTTATACTCTTTTCGAACCTTAAGACAATTTTCACTCTGCTAACTGCAGCACTTTCATCTGTAAAAATTGATATCATATGATATCAATTTGAATTTATATATTAAATTTATTTCCAGTTGCAAGGCAGTTTAAAGATATAGTGATCTGATCCGGCCGACTCCGATCAATGTGATGTATGTTTGCATAATATGTGTCTGTGCAAAGTTTCATCGCGATAGCTTTGAAAACATGGGATTTATGGCCAAAACCGACTTCCAGTTGTATGGCAGCTATAAGATATAGTGATCCGATCCGGCCGGCTCCGATTAATGTTATGTATTTTTGAATAATAAGTATCTGTGCAAAGTTTTATCGCGATAGCTTTGAAAACATGGGATTTATGGCCAAAACCGACTTCCAGTTGTATGGTAGCTATAAGATATAGTGGTCCTATCCGGCCGGTTCCGACTAATGTGCTGTCCCTTTGAATAATAAGTCTCTGTGCAAATTTTTATAACGATAGCTCAAAAACTGAGGGACTAGTTTGCATACATACAGACAGACAGACAGACAGACATACGGACATGGCTAGATCAACTTTGTTTTGTCATTCTAAGCATACTGGCAGTAACTTTTGGAAGTCTCCGACGCTTGCTTCTATGCGTTACAAGCTTCAGCACAAACTTTCGAAAAGAGTATAGTAAAAGTTGCAGAGCGCAATAAAACACATCAATTACACTCAAGCTGAGATCTCTTTTCATCGATCATCAAAACGGTTTGTGGCGTAAGGAATAAAGTGTCGCCCTGGCAAACGAGAGGTCTCTGGTTCGATTCCTAGCGGCGACCAATAATTATTTGAATTTTTTCTTATTCTGCTTTTCAAATATAAAATAACTAATCAAATTAATTTTCTACCAATGCCTTAGAACAAAAACAATGTCACGCGAAAAAACAAACACTCAGTATAATCGAGTTTGTCAGCGATTTTTAAAACTGCTTGGTGTAAGCAGTAAAAAGCAAAACAAGTATGCTTTTGACGGTGTGCTCTTCAAGCGATTTTGTCATCGATCATCAAAACTGCTTGTGGCGTATGGGATAAAGTGGTGCCCTGGCAAACGAAAGGTGCTGGTTCGAGTCCAGCGGCGACTGGTCATTTATTTTCACTTTTTTCTTATTCTTTTCAAATATAAAATAACTGTAATCAAATTCATTTGCTACCAATGCCTTAGAACAAAAACTATACAACGCGAAAAAAACGATCAGTATAATTGAGTTTGTCAGCGCATTTCAAAACTGCTTGGTGGCGTGGGTATTAGAGTGCTGCACTGACAAACGGGGGAACTCGGTTCAAATCCCAGCCGCGATTTATTGATTTTTTTTTTTGCTAATTATTTGTTTCAAATATATATCAAATAGGTTGAATTCAATATTATAATTGCAAAATTAAAATTTCTTAGAGCAAAAAATAAATGCCACGCGATAACCGATTTTTTACTACTATTGAAATTTCAGTGGTGCAATTGGCAGAGTGAAAATTGCGTACAGGTTCGAAAAGAGTATAAGATCTTCGGCACGGCGAAGATAATCCTTTCCCACTTGTTTAATCAAGCAGTTGGCATGCTTCTTTGGATACAATTGGGAATAAAAGTATTTTCAAACCAAATTGCAAGGTCAAACATTCAAAAATGCGTTTTTTTTTTACTTTTGAGGGGATTGGGGGTTGGTATCCAAAAAGTGAAATATTTGTTACATGTGTAAGCTATTCGAGATTATACATGTCAAATTAGGGGCCTCTAGCCTATAACTTGTAAGTTATAACCCAAAAACACTGGTCTGAAATCGAAATTTATCGATAACGTTTGAACGGGTCCAGTTATTGATAAAATGAAATAAACTTGATCTGTCCCGGGACTACGAGAACTTATATTCTAAATCTAGTCTCTAGCTTTGAGTCTTTGATATCCGCGTGTTCATACAGATAGACGGACGGACAGACGGACATGTCTAGATCGATTCGGCAGTTGGTGATGTTTCCTTATGTATGTAACATACTTTTTGACAACTAACCCATTTTTAATGAATGTGTCACCGCTGTAAGAACCACCATCTACAAAAGATAGCAGATCGCAGCACTTAAGCGCTTGCCACCGCGATCCGGGGCTTTAAGATGTTTCAGATGTCCGGAGTTTGGTCATTCAAAGAATTTCTTTCCTTGCCCCCTAAATGTGCCAGGTGTTCGGATGATCATGAAACACATAAAACAAGTGGGAAAGGATTATCTTCGGCGTGCCGAAGATTTCATACTCTTTTCGAAACCTTTAGGCAATTTTCACTCTGCCAACTGCACCACTGAAATTTCAATAGTAGTAAAAAAATGGTTTTAGCGCGTGGCATTTATTTTCTTGCGCTAGGAATTGGTATCATTTGAATTTAATATGTTTTTTTCTAAATTATTGAATTTAAGCTATTTGATATATATTTGAAAAAAGTAATTAGAAAACAAATAAAAAGCAATAAGTCGCGGCTGGGATTTGAACCATGTTCTCCCGTTTGTCAGTGCAGCACTCTAATACCTACACCACCAAGCACTTTTGATATGCGCTGACAAACTCGATTATACTGATCTTTTCTTTTGCGTTGTATAGTTTTTGTTCTAAGGCATTGATAGCAAATGAATTTGATTACAGTTCTTTTATATTTGAAAAGCAGAATAAGAAAAAATGAAAATAATTATTGGTCGCCGCTGGGACTCGAACCAGTACCTTTCGTTTGCCAGGGCGACACTTTATCCCTTACGCCCCAGGCAGTTTTGATTATCGATGACAAAATCGCTTGAATAGCAGACTGTTAAGAACTTACTTGCGCTTGGGTTTGTTTGCTCATATGCACCTGATCTTTCAAAATATTTAACGATGTTTATGACTCAATCGATTTGCGATTTTATCCATTGATGAGTTATAAGGAAGTTCAAGTGTACAAGGAAATTTGAGAGCAATTGCTTTGAAAACATCGGATTTATGGCCAAAACCGACTTTGAGGTATATGGCAGCTATAAGATATAGTGGTCCGATGCGGCCGGCTCCGACCAATGTGCTGTCCCTTGAATAATAAGTGTCTGGCAAGTTGCATCGCGATAGCTCAAAAACTGAGGGACTAGTCTGCATACAGACAGACAGATAGACAGACAGACAGACAGACAGACAGACAGATAGACAGTGATGTATGTTTGAATAATAAGTATCTGTACAAAGTCTTATCCCGATAGCTTTGAAAACATGGGCTTTATGACCAAAACCGACTTCAAGCTGTATGGCAGCTATAAGATGCAGTGGTCCGATCCGGCCGGCTCCGACCAATGTGGTGTCCTCTTGAATAGTAAGTGTCTGTGCAAAGTTGCATCGCGATAGCTCAAAAACTGAGGGACTAGTTTGCATACATACAGACAGACAGACAGACAGACGGACATGGCTAGATCAATTTGTTTTGTTTTGCTAAGCATACTGGCAGTAACTTTTGGGGGTCTCCGACGCTTCCTTCTATGCGTTACAAACTTCAGCACAAACTTAATATACTATTTTGTTCGAAAAGAGTATAAAAATACAACTGCCAAGTTACCTCTGAGGAACAATACAAGTGCATCAACTGTGGGTCCAATCACAGTGGCTTTCAGACGCTGTACTGCCTATGGTAATAACTCTGGATGACGTACAGCTATGCGCAATGAAATAGTAGTGCCGTTGCGTCCGAACTATTTCACTACCAAATTACATATTAAGTGCAATTTTGGTATAGAAAGTTATTAAAATAGTATTTGCTGATCATTTTCAAGATTATTTAAAGTTGTTGCGGGTATATACTTCTATTAGTTTTCATACCAGAGCCAAATTACAAAAAAATGGAAAAATTATGCTGTGCATTAAAATAGTAGTGCCAATTATTTTGATGAAAACAAATTAGTAAACTTAAGTAAACTAAATGTTTCATGTTTTATATTTTATTTTTTGGGTCTACCTCATCAATATAAATCATATTTGGTTTATTGGGGCTATGTATGGGCGTGGCATAGAGCTAATAAGATCCTTACAACCCTTCTCAGTGATTCTGGCCAATATCTGTTAGTCCTGTTGCTAAAAGTGTGTTTTACTTAATTTATTTATTATTACAATGAATCTGCCATCAAAAATCGGTATTTTTCGTTTGGCGAAGCAAATTTAAAGGTTCTTACTATTGTGTTTGGAATTAAAAAGCATAAAGGAAGGGTATCCAACCAATTTTCAATTTCCTGGTGGGCATGGTACATACCATGACCATGGTTCTTAGCAAGATTTCCTACGCTAACCATAAATTTTCAGTCCTCAATGGAAAAATGTTCCGCCTATATTACAAAAAAAGGAAGAGTACCCAAAAGTCAGTGAATTTATATTAGAAAATGATTAAATTATTAAATTACATTTACAAACATCGGGTTTTGTGTAATTTTTTAACTTTTTGACATATTTTTGATAAGCACTACTATTTTATTGCACAGTAGATTTTTGGGGCAAATCTCAAAACGCATCATAAAAAACACAAATCGAAACAAAAACACCTGAACCTTTTGGTTTTTCTGAGCTTAACATTCTCATATATTGAAAAAAATTTAGTTTGGTCAATTTGAAAAAGTCAGAATTGAGGTTAAAATGCTTTGGGCTGCGGCACTACTATTTCATTGCACATAACTGTATATAGCAATGGTAGTCTGTCAATCTTTCTGTCCCAGCTCGGAATGCTTGGCCGGCAACTCAGGTGCCCTCAAAGACTTCAAATCTGCCGGTCCCTCCCTCGATGATGTTAAATTCAAGCCACTGGCCTACCCCGGGCCCCAGTAGGAAGCATAATGTCCATGGTTCTGTCATCCTTGGTCAGCCGGCTCAGGAAAGACTCCATAGCATCATTGACGAACTACGTATACAGCAGGAAGCCAGTGCTTAATCACAGGCAGCTGCGATTGACTTCTCTAGGACAGGGATATTCACATCCTCCCTGTTGAACACACTTCAACAGCCGCCCCTCCTTCCGCTTTAATGGTTATGATGTTCACTGTGTCAATCACCCGGGTGACCATCTCCGCGGTGGTGCTGCAGTCTTCGTGCGGTCATCGTTTGACTTCCACCTCAGTGGTACGATTGCTGAGCCGCACCTGCAAGCTATTTATATATCCTGGGTTACCGCTATTGGAAGAGTTTCTTTTGCTTCTGTGTACTATGATAGTCTATGATAGACTTCAAGAGAATATCATAGCCTATTTGGCTTTATGGGCAACCAATATTATGTTGGGAGCGATTAGAATGCTGCAGTTTTCCTGGACCTTCGGCAGGCTTTTGATTGGTTTTGGCATGAGGGCCGCTGATACAAGCTGATGCCGCTGCTCCCTGAAGGGCTCTGTTGCGTGCTGGTCTCTTTCCTGGAAGGCCGAGAATTTACTGTTGAGTACAGGGAATGCGTCCCATTCGGGTTGGTTGGTGTACCTCAGGGTAGTATTCTTGGGCCAATTCAATACACAGTATTTTCCGCTGATCTCCCATCCTTAATACCCGCAGCTCTTTGACTTTGCACAAAAACTTATTATTCAAAAGGACAGTTTGTCCTGAAGTTTGTAACGCATAGAAAGAAGCGTCGAAGACCCCCAAAAGTTACTGCCAGTATGCTTAGAATGACAATACAAATTGATCTAGCCATGTCCGTCTGTCTGTCTGTCTGTCTGTCTGTATGTATGCAAACTAGTCCCTCAGTTTTTGAGCTATCGCGATAAAACTTTGCACAGACACTTATTATTCCAGGGGACAGCACATTGGTCGGAGCCGGCCGTATCGGACCACTATATCTTATAGCTGCCATACAACTCGAAGTCGGTTTTGGGCATATATCCCATGTTTTTTAATCTATCGCGATGAAACTTTGCACTGATACTTATTATTCAAAGAGATATCACATTAGATGGAGCCGGCTGGATCGGATCACTATATCTTATAGCTGCCATACAACTCGAAGTCGGTTTTGGCCATATATCCCATGTTTTTTAATCTATCGCGATGAAACTTTGCACTAATACTTATTATTCAAAGAGAAATCACATTGGTTGGAGCCGGCTGGATCAGAGCACTAAATCTTATAGCTGCCATACAACTCGAAGTCGGACAAAGTTTTGTCGCAATAGCTTTGAGAACATGGGATTTATGAGCAAAACCGACTTCAGGTTGTATGGCAGCTATAAGATATAGTGGTCCGATCCGGCTGGCTCCGACCAATGTGCTGTCCCCTTGAATAATAAGTGTATGTGCAAAGTTGCATCGCGATAGCTCAAAAACTGAGGGACTAGCGTGCATACATACAGACCGTCAGACAGACGGACATGGCTAGATCAATTTGTTTTATTTTTCTAAGCATACTGGCAGTTACTTTTGGGGGTCTCAGACGCTTCCTTCTATGCGTTACAAACTTCAGCACAAACTTAATATACTATTTTGTTCGAAAAGAGTATAAAAATACAACTGCCAAGTTACCTCTGAGGAACAATACAAGTGCATCAACTGTGGGTCCAATCACAGTGGCTTTCAGACGCTGTACTGCCTATGGTAATAACTCTGGATGACGTACAGCTATGCGCAATGAAATAGTAGTGCCGTTGCGTCCGAACTATTTCACTACCAAATTACATATTAAGTGCAATTTTGGTATAGAAAGTTATTAAAATAGTATTTGCTGATCATTTTCAAGATTATTTAAAGTTGTTGCGGGTATATACTTCTATTAGTTTTCATACCAGAGCCAAATTACAAAAAAATGGAAAAATTATGCTGTGCATTAAAATAGTAGTGCCAAATATTTTGATGAAAACAAATTAGTAAACTTAAGTAAACTAAATGTTTCATGTTTTATATTTTATTTTTTGGGTCTACCTCATCAATATAAATCATATTTGGTTTATTGGGGCTATGTATGGGCGTGGCATAGAGCTAATAAGATCCTTACAACCCTACTCAGTGATTCTGGCCAATATCTGTTAGTCCTGTTGCTAAAAGTGTGTTTTACTTAATTTATTTATTATTACAATGAATCTGCCATCAAAAATCGGTATTTTTCGTTTGGCGAAGCAAATTTAAAGGTTCTTACTATTGTGTTTGGAATTAAAAAGCATAAAGGAAGGGTATCCAACCAATTTTCAATTTCCTGGTGAGCAAGATTTCCTACGCTAACCATAAATTTTCAGTCCTCAATGGAAAAATGCTCCGCCTATATTACAAAAAAAGGAAGAGTACCCATAAGTCAGTGAATTTATATTAGAAAATGATTAAATTATTAAATTACATTTACAAACATCGGGTTTTGTGTAATTTTTTAACTTTTTGACATATTTTTGATAAGCACTACTATTTTATTGCACAGTCGATTTTTGGGGCAAATCTCAAAACGCATCATAAACAAGTAAGAGTGCTCTAGTCGGGAGTGCCCGACTACGAGATACCCTGAACCCAGTCCTTACAATCATTCAAACTAATCTAAACACACACATGCTGCAGTACAAGCAGTGCAAGCGGTGCAAGCGGTTTAAGCAGTTAGCTTGCTTTTTCGCTGAGCCCCACACAATGGAAAGTTAAATCTTAAATAACTTCTATGTTTATTGTCCGATCTTATTAAAATTTTTGGGGCAAACAATTGTCAATAATATGTGTGACCAAACCAAATTTCAAGGTCGTACCTTCAAAAATGCGTTTTTTGAACTTTTGGGGGGTTTGGGGGTGGTATCCAAAAAGTGAAATATTCGTTACATGTGTATGCTATTCGAGATTATACATGCCAAATTTGGGGCCTCTAGCTTTTATAACTTTGAAGTTATGTCCCAAAAACGCAAGTCTGAAATCAAAATTTATCGATAACTTTTAAACGGTACGAGTTATCGATAAAATTAAATAAACTTGATCTGTCCCGGGATTAGGAGAACTTATGTTCCAAATATGAAGTCTCTAGCTCTTGTAGTCTCTGATATCCGCGTGTTCATACAGACAGACGGATGGACGGACGGACGGACGGACGGACGGACGGACGGACGGACGGACGGACGGACATGGCTAGATCGACTCGGCTGTTGATACTGATCAATAATATATATACTTTATATGGTCGGAGATGCTTCCTTATGCCTGTTACATACTTTTGCACAACTTCATTATACCCTTTTTACCCATTTTTAATGGGTTCAGGGTATAAAAACACAAATCGAAACAAAAACACCTGAACCTTTTGGTTTTTATAAGCTTAACATTCTCATATATTGAAAAAAATTTAGTTTGGTCAATTTGAAAAAGTCAGAATTGAGGTTAAAATGCTTTGGGCTGCGGCACTACTATTTCATTGCACATAACTGTATATAGCAATGGTAGTCTGTCAATCTTTCTGTCCCAGCTCGGAATGCTTGGACGGCAACTCAGGTGCCCTCAAAGACTTCAAATCTGCCGGTCCCTCCCTCGATGATGTTAAATTCAAGCCACTGGCCTACCCCGGGCCCCAGTAGGAAGCATAATGTCCATGGTTCTGTCATCCTTGGTCAGCCGGCTCAGGAAAGACTCCATAGCATCATTGACGAACTACGTATACAGCAGGAAGCCAGTGCTTAATCACAGGCAGCTGCGATTGACTTCTCTAGGACAGGGATATTCACATCCTCCCTGTTGAACACACTTCAACAGCCGCCCCTCCTTCCGCTTTAATGGTTATGATGTTCACTGTGTCAATCACCCGGGTGACCATCTCCGCGGTGGTGCTGCAGTCTTCGTGCGGTCATCGTTTGACTTCCACCTCAGTGGTACGATTGCTGAGCCGCACCTGCAAGCTATTTATATATCCTGGGTTACCGCTATTGGAAGAGTTTCTTTTGCTTCTGTGTACTATGATAGTCTATGATAGACTTCAAGAGAATATCATAGCCTATTTGGCTTTATGGGCAACCAATATTATGTTGGGAGCGATTAGAATGCTGCAGTTTTCCTGGACCTTCGGCAGGCTTTTGATTGGTTTTGGCATGAGGGCCGCTGATACAAGCTGATGCCGCTGCTCCCTGAAGGGCTCTGTTGCGTGCTGGTCTCTTTCCTGGAAGGCCGAGAATTTACTGTTGAGTACAGGGAATGCGTCCCATTCGGGTTGGTTGGTGTACCTCAGGGTAGTATTCTTGGGCCAATTCAATACACAGTATTTTCCGCTGATCTCCCATCCTTAATACCCGCAGCTCTTTGACGGCAACATATTCCGACAACACAGCTTTTTATACTCTGATACCGAAGGTATTCATTGATTCATCCGAAACTATATAAGATAAAGACTTGAAATTTGTTGTGTTGAACTTGTAGCTATCTGCTTCAGATGAAGTTTGTCTCAAATTTATGCCGCGCCTACTTGGAGGCTGGCAAATCGATAACAAATTGATACAGTTCAAATCACAAATCGACTAAACGTGGATATTTCCCACCATTTTTAAGCTAGTCATCAAATTTGGTAGGTATGTTGCCGGTGACCTCCCCAAAAAATTGGATCCTAGGTTTATCGGCCACGCCCACTAGTACGCCCACCAGTCCCACCTCCAATATTAATTGGAAATGCTTATATCTCCTGCAGTTTTAGAACTAATGCCACCATATTTGGAATATATATTACTGGCTCAGGACAATATCGTCGTAGTGCTTATAACCCACCAGGTTAAAATGGTGTGCACAACCGTAACACATTCTAAATTGAATTGGAACCGGCTGTTTGACATCAAAGCGCCTTTCAGGTCATCAAAAACAAGGCCACCTAGGCGATAAGGGCCTCTGAGATGTTTCATATGTCAAGAGTTTAGTCGTTCCAAGAATTTGTGTTCCACGTGTTCGTGTTCGTACCTTCAAAAATGCGTTTTTTGAACTTTTGGGGGGTTTGGGGGTGGTATCCAAAAAGTGAAATATTCGTTACATGTGTATGCTATTCGAGATTATACATGCCAAATTTGGGGCCTCTAGCTTTTATAACTTTGAAGTTATGTCCCAAAAACGCAAGTCTGAAATCAAAATTTATCGATAACTTTTAAACGGTACGAGTTATCGATAAAATTAAATAAACTTGATCTGTCCCGGGATTAGGAGAACTTATGTTCCAAATATGAAGTCTCTAGCTCTTGTAGTCTCTGATATCCGCGTGTTCATACAGACAGACGGATGGACGGACGGACGGACGGACGGACATGGCTAGATCGACTCGGCTGTTGATACTGATCAATAATATATATACTTTATATGGTCGGAGATGCTTCCTTATGCCTGTTACATACTTTTGCACAACTTCATTATACCCTTTTTACCCATTTTTAATGGGTTCAGGGTATAAAAACACAAATCGAAACCAAAACACCTGAACCTTTTGGTTTTTATAAGCTTAACATTCTCATATATTGAAAAAAATTTAGTTTGGTCAATTTGAAAAAGTCAGAATTGAGGTTAAAATGCTTTGGGCTGCGGCACTACTATTTCATTGCACATAACTGTATATAGCAATGGTAGTCTGTTAATCTTTCTGTCCCAGCTCGGAATGCTTGGACGGCAACTCAGGTGCCCTCAAAGACTTCAAATCTGCCGGTCCCTCCCTCGATGATGTTAAATTCAAGCCACTGGCCTACCCCGGGCCCCAGTAGGAAGCATAATGTCCATGGTTCTGTCATCCTTGGTCAGCCGGCTCAGGAAAGACTCCATAGCATCATTGACGAACTACGTATACAGCAGGAAGCCAGTGCTTAATCACAGGCAGCTGCGATTGACTTCTCTAGGACAGGGATATTCACATCCTCCCTGTTGAACACACTTCAACAGCCGCCCCTCCTTCCGCTTTAATGGTTATGATGTTCACTGTGTCAATCACCCGGGTGACCATCTCCGCGGTGGTGCTGCAGTCTTCGTGCGGTCATCGTTTGACTTCCACCTCAGTGGTACGATTGCTGAGCCGCACCTGCAAGCTATTTATATATCCTGGGTTACCGCTATTGGAAGAGTTTCTTTTGCTTCTGTGTACTATGATAGTCTATGATAGACTTCAAGAGAATATCATAGCCTATTTGGCTTTATGGGCAACCAATATTATGTTGGGAGCGATTAGAATGCTGCAGTTTTCCTGGACCTTCGGCAGGCTTTTGATTGGTTTTGGCATGAGGGCCGCTGATACAAGCTGATGCCGCTGCTCCCTGAAGGGCTCTGTTGCGTGCTGGTCTCTTTCCTGGAAGGCCGAGAATTTACTGTTGAGTACAGGGAATGCGTCCCATTCGGGTTGGTTGGTGTACCTCAGGGTAGTATTCTTGGGCCAATTCAATACACAGTATTTTCCGCTGATCTCCCATCCTTAATACCCGCAGCTCTTTGACGGCAACATATTCCGACAACACAGCTTTTTATACTCTGATACCGAAGGTATTCATTGATTCATCCGAAACTATATAAGATAAAGACTTGAAATTTGTTGTGTTGAACTTGTAGCTATCTGCTTCAGATGAAGTTTGTCTCAAATTTATGCCGCGCCTACTTGGAGGCTGGCAAATCGATAACAAATTGATACAGTTCAAATCACAAATCGACTAAACGTGGATATTTCCCACCATTTTTAAGCTAGTCATCAAATTTGGTAGGTATGTTGCCGGTGACCTCCCCAAAAAATTGGATCCTAGGTTTATCGGCCACGCCCACTAGTACGCCCACCAGTCCCACCTCCAATATTAATTGGAAATGCTTATATCTCCTGCAGTTTTAGAACTAATGCCACCATATTTGGAATATATATTACTGGCTCAGGACAATATCGTCGTAGTGCTTATAACCCACCAGGTTAAAATGGTGTGCACAACCGTAACACATTCTAAATTGAATTGGAACCGGCTGTTTGACATCAAAGCGCCTTTCAGGTCATCAAAAACAAGGCCACCTAGGCGATAAGGGCCTCTGAGATGTTTCATATGTCAAGAGTTTAGTCGTTCCAAGAATTTGTGTTCCACGCCCTTTAAAGGTGCCAGGTGTTCGGGTGACCATGAATTACATGAAAGGGATAAGTGCCAGGCTACCTCAGAGGAACATTATACACTATCCACTGTCTACTGTATTTCCATTAAAAATGCGTAAAAATGGTAAATTTAAGTTGTGCAAAAGTATGCAACAGGCATTAGGAACTTTTTCCGACCATATCATCTATAAATATTATTGATTTGTTTCAAAGAATTGAGTCGATCTAGCGATAATGAAGTAAATTTTTCCACAAACGAGCGAGAATTTCTTTCCATCGTATGGACTATAAAAAACCTCCGGAACTATTTGTATAGAGATTATAATATCTTAACAGATAATAAACCTGTGCCATTTGCAGTGTCGGATAAAAACGCTGGTGAGCTTTTACTGACGAGCGCAATGCAAACATTATTTACAGCAATGAAAACTTCGTGGCGGACGCCTTGTCACGTCAGTATGTTAATGCACTCGAAGACTATTCAGACTCAAATACAGCAACCGTGCACAGCAAATAATCTGATACGTACACGGTAGAAACTACAAACTTAATCTTACAAGCAGATACTCGATTGCTTAATCGAGCGTATAAATGAATAAACCGCATAACAAAGACTGAGCTATCGCGATGAAACTTTGCACAAAAACTTATTATTCAAAAGGACAGTTTGTCCTGAAGTTTGTAACGCATAGAAAGAAGCGTCGAAGACCCCCAAAAGTTACTGCCAGTATGCTTAGAATGACAATACAAATTGATCTAGCCATGTCCGTCTGTCTGTCTGTCTGTCTGTCTGTATGTATGCAAACTAGTTCCTCAGTCTTTGAGCTATCGCGATAAAACTTTGCACAGACACTTATTATTCCAGGGGACAACACATTGGTCGGAGCCGGCCGTATCGGACCACTATATCTTATAGCTGCCATACAACTCGAAGTCGGTTTTGGGCATATATCCCATGTTTTTTAATCTATCGCGATGAAACTTTGCACTGATACTTATTATTCAAAGAGATATCACATTAGTTGGAGCCGGCTGGATCGGATCACTATATCTTATAGCTGCCATACAACTCGAAGTCGGTTTTGGCCATATATCCCATGTTTTTTAATCTATCGCGATGAAACTTTGCACTAATACTTATTATTCAAAGAGAAATCACATTGGTTGGAGCCGGCTGGATCAGAGCACTATATCTTATAGCTGCCATACAACTCGAAGTCGGTTTTGGCCATATATCCCATGTTTTTTAATCTATCGCGATGAAACTTTGCACAGATACTTATTATTCAAAGAGACATCACATTGGTTGGAGCTGGCCGGATCGGATCACTATGCAATGAATTAAATATTTTAGAACAAAAAAAAAAATGTTACGCGACAAAACGATTTTGTACAGCTTATGAAATTTCAGTGGTGCAGTTGGCAGAGTGAAAATTGCCTATAGGTTCGAAAAGAGTATAAAATCTTCGGCACGGCGAAGATAATAACAATAAGTCGCGGCTGGGATTTGAACCATGCTCTCCCGTTTGTCAGTGCAGCACTCTAATACCTACACCACCAAGCACTTTTGATATGCGCTGACAAACTCGATTATACTGATCTTTTCTTTTGCGTTGTATAGTTTTTGTTCTAAGGCATTGATAGCAAATGAATTTGATTACAGTTCTTTTATATTTGAAAAGCAGAATAAGAAAAAATGAAAATAATTATTGGTCGCCGCTGGGACTCGAACCAGTACCTTTCGTTTGCCAGGGCGACACTTTATCCCTTACGCCCCAGGCAGTTTTGATTATCGATGACAAAATCGCTTGAATAGCAGACTGTTAAGAACTTACTTGCGCTTGGGTTTGTTTGCTCATATGCACCTTATCTTTCAAAATATTTAACGCTGTTTATGACTCAATCGATTTGCGATTTTATCCATTAATGAGTTATAAGGAAGTTCAAGTGTACAAGGAAATTGAGAGCAATTGCTTTGAAAACATCGGATTTATGGCTAAAACCGACTTCGAGTTGTATGGCAGCTATAAGATATAGTGGTCCGATCCGGTCGGCACCGACCAATGTGATGTATGTTTAAATAATAAGTATCTGTACAAAGTTTTGTCGCGATAGCTTTGAGAACATGGGATTTATGAGCAAAACCGACTTCAAGTTGTATGGCAGCTATAAGATATAGTGGTCCGATCCGGCTGGCTCCGACCAATGTGCTGTCCCCTTGAATAATAAGTGTATGTGCAAAGTTGCATCGCGATAGCTCAAAAACTGAGGGACTACATACAGACCGTCAGACAGACGGACATGGCTAGATCAATTTGTTTTGTTTTTCTAAGCATACTGGCAGTTACTTTTGGGGGTCTCAGACGCTTCCTTCTATGCGTTACAAACTTCAGCACAAACTTAATATACTATTTTCTTCGAAAAGAGTATAAAAATACAACTGCCAAGTTACCTCTGAGGAACAATACAAGTGCATCAACTGTGGGTCCAATCACAGTGGCTTTCAGACGCTGTACTGCCTATGGTAATAACTCTGGATGACGTACAGCTATGCGCAATGAAATAGTAGTGCCGTTGCGTCCGAACTATTTCACTACCAAATTACATATTAAGTGCAATTTTGGTATAGAAAGTTATTAAAATAGTATTTGCTGATCATTTTCAAGATTATTTAAAGTTGTTGCGGGTATATACTTCTATTAGTTTTCATACCAGAGCCAAATTACAAAAAAATGGAAAAATTATGCTGTGCATTAAAATAGTAGTGCCAATTATTTTGATGAAAACAAATTAGTAAACTTAAGTAAACTAAATGTTTCATGTTTTATATTTTATTTTTTGGGTCTACCTCATCAATATAAATCATATTTGGTTTATTGGGGCTATGTATGGGCGTGGCATAGAGCTAATAAGATCCTTACAACCCTTCTCAGTGATTCTGGCCAATATCTGTTAGTCCTGTTGCTAAAAGTGTGTTTTACTTAATTTATTTATTATTACAATGAATCTGCCATCAAAAATCGGTATTTTTCGTTTGGCGAAGCAAATTTAAAGGTTCTTACTATTGTGTTTGGAATTAAAAAGCATAAAGGAAGGGTATCCAACCAATTTTCAATTTCCTGGTGAGCAAGATTTCCTACGCTAACCATAAATTTTCAGTCCTCAATGGAAAAATGTTCCGCCTATATTACAAAAAAAGGAAGAGTACCCATAAGTCAGTGAATTTATATTAGAAAATGATTAAATTATTAAATTACATTTACAAGCATCGGGTTTTGTGTAATTTTTTAACTGTTTGACATATTTTTGATAAGCACTACTATTTTATTGCACAGTCGATTTTTGGGGCAAATCTCAAAACGCATCATAAAAAACACAAATCGAAACAAAAACACCTGTACCTTTTGGTTTTTCTAAGCTTAACATTCTCATATATTGAAAAATATATAGTTTGGTCAATTTGAAAGGCAGAAAAAGTCAGAATTGAGGTTTAATTGCTTTGGGCTGCGGCACTACTATTTCATTGCACATAACTGTATATAGCAATGGTAGTCTGTCAATCTTTCTGTCCCAGCTCGGAATGCTTGGCCGGCAACTCAGGTGCCCTCAAAGACTTCAAATCTGCCGGTCCCTCCCTCGATGATGTTAAATTCAAGCCTCTGGCCTACCCCGGGCCACAGTAGGAAGCATAATGTCCATGGTTCTGTCATCCTTGGTCAGCCGGCTCAGGAAAGACTCCATAGCATCATTGACGAACTACGTATACAGCAGGAAGCCAGTGCTTAATCACAGGCAGCTGCGATTGACTTCTCTAGGACAGGGATATTCACATCCTTCCTGTTGAACACACTTCAACAGCCGCCCCTCCTTCCGCTTTAATGGTTATGATGTTCACTGTGTCAATCACCCGGGTGACCGTCTCCGCGGTGGTGCTGCAGTCTTCGTGCGGTCATCGTTTGACTTCCACCTCAGTGGTACGATTGCTGAGCCGCACCTGCAAGCTATTTATATATCCTTGGTTACCGCTATTGGAAGAGTTTCTTTTGCTTCTGTGTACTATGATAGTCTATGATAGACTTCAAGAGAATATCATAGCCTATTTGGCTTTATGGGCAACCAATATTATGTTGGGAGCGATTAGAATGCTGCAGTTTTCCTGGACCTTCGGCAGGCTTTTGATTGGTTTTGGCATGAGGGCCGCTGATACAAGCTGATGCCGCTGCTCCCTGAAGGGCTCTGTTGCGTGCTGGTCTCTTTCCTGGAAGGCCGAGAATTTACTGTTGAGTACAGGGAATGCGTCCCATTCGGGTTGGTTGGTGTACCTCAGGGTAGTATTCTTGGGCCAATTCAATACACAGTATTTTCCGCTGATCTCCCATCCTTAATACCCGCAGCTCTTTGACGGCAACATATTCTGACAACACTGCTTTTTATACTCTGATACCGAAGGTATTCATTGATTCATCCGAAACTATATAAGATAAAGACTTGAAATTTGTTGTGTTGAACTTGTAGCTATCTGCTTCAGATGAAGTTTGTCTCAAATTTATGCCACGCCTACTTGGAGGCTGGCAAATCGATAACAAACTGATACAGTTCAAATCACAAATCGACTAAACGTGGATATTTCCCACCATTTTGAAGCTAGTCATCAAATTTGGTAGGTATGTTGCTGGTGACCTCCCCAAAAAATTGGATCCTAGGTTTATCGGCCACGCCCACTAGTACGCCCACCAGTCCCACCTCCAATATTAATTGGAAATGCTTATATCTCCTGCAGTTTTAGAACTAATGCCACCATATTTGGAATATATATTACTGGGTACCACCTCTACGGATCACAAAAAAAATTTCGACCACGCCCAATCCCACCCCCCTAATTGTGAAAATCGATATACATGAAAGCTTAATTCGATAACACGTGTATATTTCCCGCAATTTTGAAACTTGAGTCACCAAATTTGGAATTTAAACTGGGGCTCGCAAGCCCAAAATATTGCGACGTGGATTTCCCATCAAAAATTGTGAAAATCCATATCTCCCAGTGCTTAGTGCTAGAATCGCAAAATTTGGAAGCTAGATTACTGGTAATCCGCTCTAAAGATCGTCCAAACCAATTTAGGGTCAAAATTTGGGCCCCACCCGCAGCCAAAACTCGCGAAAATCCATATCTCCCACTGTTTTCGAACTAGACTAAACTCCCTCCCGCCCCGACACACCGCCAAAATCTTTGGCAGGTACATTTCTGGTCACCCCCTTTTAGGTGGTGTAAAAATGTTTTGTCCAGGCCGCCTATCGCTCTAAAAAGTCGCGAAAATCCATTTGTCCCACACAACCCCCCCCCCCTCCTCATGGATCGGTAAAAAATGTTGGCCCCTTCCGCATACAAAATTTAAGAAAATCCACTCTTTTACTCTTTTCGAGCTAGAATCACCAAACTTGGGATCCCGAATTTTTGGGCTAGGCCCCCTATCACTCCAAAAAGTCGCAAAAATCCATATATCAAACTGTTTTAGAGCTAGAATCAGCAAACTGGGAAGGTAGATTATAGTTCAGCTCACTAAGCGGTTAACCCACGTCTACTAACGCCGTCACCCATAAACCAGCAAAATGTTTCTGTTCCACTTGCTTTCAGCTGTTTCACAAAAGTATTTAACAGGCATAAGGAAGCATCTCCGACCATATAAAGTATAATAATTATCTGTGCAAAGTTTTGTCGCGATAGCTTTGAGAACATGGGATTTATGACCAAAACCGACTTCAAGTTGTATGGCAGCTATAAGATATAGTGGTCCGATCCGGCTGGCTCCGACCAATGTGCTGTTCCCTTGAATAATAAGTGTCTGTGCAAAGTTGCATCGCGATAGCTCAAAAACTGAGGGACTAGTTTGCATACATACAGACAGACAGACAGACGGACGGACATGGCTAGATCAATTTGTTTTGTTTTTCTAAGCATACTGGCAGTTACTTTTGGGGGTCTCAGACGCTTCCTTCTATGCGTTACAAACTTCAGCACAAACTTAATATACTATTTTCTTCGAAAAGAGTATAAAAATACAACTGCCAAGTTACCTCTGAGGAACAATACAAGTGCATCAACTGTGGGTCCAATCACAGTGGCTTTCAGACGCTGTACTGCCTATCTGGAGGCTGGTGCAAGGCGCAATGGTAATAACTCTGGATGACGTACAGCTATGCGCAATGAAATAGTAGTGCCGTTGCGTCCGAACTATTTCACTACCAAATTACATATTAAGTGCAATTTTGGTTTAGAAAGTTATTAAAATAGTATTTGCTGATCATTTTCAAGATTATTTAAAGTTGTTGCGGGTATATACTTCTATTAGTTTTCATACCAGAGCCAAATTACAAAAAAATGGAAAAATTATGCTGTGCATTAAAATAGTAGTGCCAATTATTTTGATGAAAATAAATTATTAAACTTAAGTAAACTAAATGTTTCATGTTTTATATTTTATTTTTTGGGTCTACCTCATCAATATAAATCATATTTGGTTAATTGGGGCTATGTATGGGCGTTGCATAGAGCTAATAAGATCCTTACAACCCTTCTCAGTGATTCTGGCCAATATCTGTTAGTCCTGTTGCTAAAAGTGTGTTGTACTTAATTTATTTATTATAACAATGAATCTGCCATCAAAAATCGGTATTTTTCGTTTGGCGAAGCAAATTTAAAGGTTCTTACTATTGTGTTTGGAATTAAAAAGCATAAAGGAAGGGTATCCAACCAATTTTCAATTTCCTGGTGAGCAAGATTTCCTACGCTAACCATAAATTTTCAGTCCTCAATGGAAAAATGTTCCGCCTATATTACAAAAAAAGGAAGAGTACCCATAAGTCAGTGAATTAATATTAGAAAATGATTAAATTATTAAATTACATTTACAAACATCGGGTTTTGTGTAATTTTTTAACTTTTTGACATATTTTTGATAAGCACTACTATTTTATTGCACAGTCGATTTTTGGGGCAAATCTCAAAACGCATCATAAAAAACACAAATCGAAACAAAAACACCTGTACCTTTTGGTTTTTCTAAGCTTAACATTCTCATATATTGAAAAATATTTAGTTTGGTCAATTTGAAAGGCAGAAAAAGTCAGAATTGAGGTTTAAATGCTTTGGGCTGCGGCACTACTATTTCATTGCACATAACTGTATATATCAATGGTAGTCTGTCAATCTTTCTGTCCCAGCTCGGAATGCTTGGCCGGCAACTCAGGTGCTCTCAAAGACTTTAAATCTGCCGGTCCCTCCCTCGATGATGTTAAATTCAAGCCTCTGGCCTACCCCGGGCCACAGTAGGAAGCATAATGTCCATGGTTCTGTCATCCTTGGTCAGCCGGCTCAGGAAAGACTCCATAGCATCATTGACGAACTACGTATACAGCAGGAAGCCAGTGCTTAATCACAGGCAGCTGCGATTGACTTCTCCAGGACAGGGATATTCACATCCTCCCTGTTGAACTTCAACAGCCGCCCCTCCTTCCGCTTTAATGGTTATGATGTTCACTGTGTCAATCACCCGGGTGACCATCTCCGCGGTGGTGCTGCAGTCTTCGTGCGGTCATCGTTTGACTTCCACCTCAGTGGTACGATTGCTGAGCCGCACCTGCAAGCTATTTATATATCCTGGGTTACCGCTATTGGAAGAGTTTCTTTTGCTAGCCTATTTGGCTTTATGGGCAACCAATATTATGTTGGGGGCGATTAGAATGCTGCAGTTTTCCTGGACCTTCGGCAGGCTTTTGATTGGTTTTGGCATGAGGGCCGCTGATACAAGCTGATGCCGCTGCTTCCTGAAGGGCTCTGTTGCGTGCTGGTCTCTTTCCTGGAAGGCCGAGAATTTGCTGTTGAGTACAGGGAATGCGTCCCATTCGGGTTGGTTGGTGTACCTCAGGGTAGTATTCTTGGGCCAATTCTATACACAGTATTTTCCGCTGATCTCCCATCCTTAATACCCGCAGCTCTTTGACGGCAACATATTCTGACAACACAGCTTTTTATACTCTGATACCGAAGGTATTCATTGATTCATCCGAAACTATATAAGATAAAGACTTGAAATTTGTTGTGTTGAACTTGTAGCTATCTGCTTCAGATGCAGTTTGTCTCAAATTTATGCCACGCCTACTTGGAGGCTGGCAAATCGATAACAAATTGATACAGTTCAAATCACAAATCGATTAAACGTGGATATTTCCCACCATTTTGAAGCTAGTCATCAAATTTGGTAGGTATGTTGCCGGTGACCTCCCCAAAAAATTGGATCCTAGGTTTATCGGCCACGCCCACTAGTACGCCCACCAGCCCCACCTCCAATATTAATTGGAAATGCTTATATCTCCTGCAGTTTTAGAACTAATGCCACCATATTTGGAATATATATTACTGGGTACCACCTCTACGGATCACAAAAAAAATTTCGACCAAGCCCAATCCCACCCCCCTAATTGTGAAAATCGATATACATGAAAGCTTAATTCGATAACACGTGTATATTTCCCGCAATTTTGAAACTTGAGTCACCAAATTTGGAATTTAAACTGGGGCTCGCAAGCCCAAAATATTACGACGTGGATTTCCTAGTGCTAGAATCGCAAAATTTGGAAGCTAGATTACTGGTAACCCGCTCTAAAGATCGTCCAAACCAATTTAGGGTCAAAATTTGGGCCCCACCCGCAGCCAAAACTCGCGAAAATCCATATCTCCCACTGTTTTCGAACTAGACTAAACTCCCTCCCGCCCCGACACACCGCCAAAATCTTTGGCAGGTACATTTCTGGTCACCCCCTTTTAGGTGGTGTAAAAATGTTTTGTCCAGGCCGCCTATCGCTCTAAAAAGTCGCGAAAATCCATTTGTCCCACACAACCACTCCCCCCCCCCCTCCTCATGGATCGGTAAAAAATGTTGGCCCCTTCCGCATACAAAATTTGAGAAAATCCATATCTGTACTCTTTTCGAGCTAGAATCACCAAACTTGGGATCCCGAATTTTTGGGCTAGGCCCCCTATCACTCCAAAAAGTCGCAAAAATCCATATATCAAACTGTTTTAGAGCTAGAATCAGCAAACTGGGAAGGTAGATTATAGTTCAGCTCACTAAGCGGTTAACACACGTCTACTAACGCCGTCACCCATAAACCAGCAAAATGTTAGTGTTCCACTTGCTTTCAGCTGTTTCACAAAAGTATTTAACAGGCATAAGGAAGCATCTCCGACCGTATAAAGTATTGATATTCTTGATCAGTATCATCAGCCGAGTCGATTTAGCCATGTCCGTCTGTATGAACACGTGTATATCAAAGACTACAAAAGCTGGAGACTTCAAGTTTCGTTTTATCGAGAAATCGTCCCGTTAAAAAGTTATCGCTAAATTTCGATCTCAGATCAGTGTTTTTGACCAAAACGTGAAAGTTATAAGACCTGGAGGCACCAAATTGTATATGTATAGTCTCGAATAGCAAAGACATCCCCTACAACGCAACCACCTCGCTATTTCAGAGTAAACGGGTCTATCCTCCGATCACATCCCGTTACTGGTTTACTTTTGCATGTCTGGCCTCACCCCCGTGGCTCGAACATAGAGGACTTTGCTAACACACTTCTTCTTGACACTCCTGCTGACATTGATGCTTTTGCTCAGGATCTGGTTGACCTTGTTGCTCCTCCTGCTAGCGGAACCTCATGCGCACCTCCGCCATCTTGAGCATCCTCAAAACCTGATTTCGGCTTTGGCTTGCGTCGCGAGTGGATGAGGATAAGTCATCTGCTTGATCAAGCAATGTGGAAAGTTGCTGTCTCAAATCTAAGGCGTGTGCCTAAGTCAGCTAAGTCGAAGTTCTTTGTAAACAAGCTCAAAGTCATCGATTCTGATGAGGAACATGGTTTTGCGTTGTGGAAGTGCACCCGTAGCATCAAGGACCGCCTCTTCGCAGGCTTCCTCTTAAGCGTAATGATGGTTAATGGGCTTGTACTAATGACGATAGTGCTGAAGTTTTTGCAAATAAGTTGGAAGCCCCCTTCACTCCATTTGATTTCGCGACCAGCCAAGAGTTAAGAACCACCGTCTCGAGGTTTGGCCTTTCCCTCGGCCCTTCCCGTTCTATCAGGCTCTAAAGATGTTTATTTCCTCTAAGGCACTTGGTATGGATTCTATTGACGGCAAAGTGGCCAAGGCATTACTTAGCATAATATAGTATAATAATCTATAATAATAATACTAGTGTACCTCAGGGTAGTATTCTTGGGTCAATTGTATACACAGTATTTACCGCTGAACTTCCCATCCTCAATACCCGCAACTCTTTGAAGGCAACATATGCGTCAGCAAATCAGCTCTTCTAGCTTCTAGCAGTAACTCAACGACCCCCTGCAGACGTGTCCAAGGATTCCTCAAGGGCCTCGCGATGAAATATAGAGCCCAATATTGAATAAACACAACATGCCACGATTGAACATGAACATAACATGCTGAGGGACTGCGGTCGACACCACTCTAGGAAGAGTTCAAGCCACTATAACGAAGTCTTTGCGGCGAGGCCGTTGAAAATTGGTCCGACCGGTATCGCGCACGGTTGTTAAACCGTTAGATTCTTTGCTGGTCGCGGAATGGCCGGCTTCTTTACCAAGCAATAAGCTAAATCCAGAGACGTGCTAACAAGAGCGGCATCGCCCCACTCAAATGAGATTTTTAGTTTAAATCATGCCGGTTTGGAAACAGGACACACACTCTGTGTAGCTTGCCTGAATTCAATTTGGCATGTTTAATCTCAAATAGCATACACTTGTTAGAATTTTTCACTTTTTGGAAACCACCCCCAATTCCCCCAAAAGTTGAAAAAACGCATATTTGAAGGTATGACCTTGCAATTTGGTTTGGTCACACATTTTGTTGCCAATTTTCTGCCCAAAAAATTTTCAATAAAATGGACAATAAACACAGAAGTGGTTTACGATTTAACTTTGCATAATGTGGGGGTGAAGAAGCAGGCTAACTGCTTAAACTGCTAGTATTGCTTGCATCATGTGAGTGATTGCATGTATGTACACTGATAGGTTAGTATGAATGAATGTAAGGACTGGGTGCAGGGTATCTCCTAGTCGGGCAATCCCGACTAGAGCTTCTTGCGTGTATCGCACAAAACTGTGCACATTTATCGGGAAATGGCAGTGAAGCTGTGCCAATATTGTGCGATTGCATAGATGCAAGCTAGACAACCTCATACATACATACTTTTGCACGAAACCATTGTACCATTTTTCCCCATTTATATGGGTTCAGGGTATAAAAAGAGAGCGCTCTCTTAGTTGTCACCACATAGTATAATTGTATTATGCTCAAACGTATAGAAAACGAAGGGAGCGATAGCAACAAAATTGAGATAAAGAAAACTAATTCCACCATGATCATTCAATTCTATCTATACATGGCAGCACGATGTCCGACGTGAAGGTGCGCTGTCGTTATCGCCTCGCCGTCGTTGGGGTTTGCGCTGTCTACGACGATTGGCCTGGACTTTACGATGGCCTCCACCACGACCAGTACAGTTGCCAGCTCGACCTGCTGTAAGAGCGCGCCTCCAATTGAATATTGCAGAATTACCGATTTGTCGAGCTTTACGATCAGCGAACACGGACTGCTGTATTAAATGTACGATTATCATAAATGACGATTCAATCTTAGCTGCCGTTGGTACAAGCGACGTGAAAGCTGAGCCCCTTCCGAAATAATGCGGCCCGTTGGAGATAGTATTGTCGATAGAGTTCATGTGGCTTAAAGAAAGGTACTCCTTCATGATGTCAATATACATGGCATGAATATTTGGCTGCTTGCAAATTCTTCTTTCTAATGCCAGAAAGCGTCTCTTAACCGTTTCGTACGATGCACCAAGGCAACGTTGGCTCAACTTGAAAGGCAGAGAGAGGCTGACGCGACCCGACGGTATGCGAGTGATAATTTCTGCGATCGACTTCTCGCAAAGCAACTTTTCTGGGGTGTACAAACTTGAATTATTTAAATTTTCTACTATCAACTTCCAGAACTTTTGAACAAGTGCATCTAACGACTATGATTCTTGGTTTGAAATGGAGTCTTGACTCGCACTCATAAGCGATGTTAACAATTTTCTTGTGGGCCCGTAGTTCGGCAACGCCCGGCTACAATCCAGCCAAGAGCTGTGGCCCGCCATGTTGGTGACTCGCTATTTCCTATCACATGTCCTTCCTTCAGCAAATCAAAAAATTCATCTGTTCCAAGCAGCAGATCAATGCGTTGGGGAAGGTGAAACTGTAGATCAGCCAATTCAATATGCTGCGGCTCTTCAAGGGCAACAAGAAGCTTTTCGGGCTAATAGGACGAAGTGCTTCCCTAAACGTCAAACTCAGTTATCAATTCGAAGTCATCGACTCAAGGGGCTTTTGATGTCTGATCAACAGTTGTGGCTGCGGTTTGGGCCACCAATGACTGGCTGATAGGTGCAGTATTTGCTGAGTCAAGCACAAACTTTCGGAGACTGATTCTGGCTGCGAGACTGCCAAAGCCGTTTTACCAACTCTTCTTTGACCATCAAAGTTAGATTTCTGCGTTCGGGAGTGACCAAATGACGACTCTTTAGCTGCAAGATGCTGAAAGTGTCTATTAAGAGCAGACTCGAAATTTGCCAAAGATGGAAGCTGACTGTAATCTGAGCTCTATTTAGAACGCGTAATATGTCCTTTGCTCATAATCAACTGGATGAGCAGAAGGTTAGAAATCTATCTGTGATTGCCTAAGGACAATAGCGATTCACAACTAGCCCGAACTTTGTCTATTAGTGACCGCAAGTAATTGGATGAAGGCCCTCCGATACTATCAGACAACTATTGTCATATACACGCAGGCAGTTGTCTGCTATGCGAGACAGATGGAAAAATGCGAGATCTTGGGTGGACTGCATTTGCTCATTACTTGTGCCTTAGTGCTGATGCAGAGAATCTCTTAGTCGGATCTAGAAGCTAACGAGGTGTCAATTGCGCCAGATCCTTCTGTACATTGAAAGCATCATCAATATATCGAGTCAAAATATTTGACCTAAACTCAAGCTCCAATGGCTTGATTTTGCCTGGGTACTCCTTAACAAACTGTTTTATGCGCAGAATGCCCTTCACAACATTTGTGTGAGACCGTAGCAATATGTCTGCCTTAATTGAGTTGGCTTTTTATCTGAAGCCGAACTCTTGGCTATAATTGCTCTTTCCCCTTTAGCTAGGCATGGCGTATTGGGCAGTGGTACTAGCAATCGTAATTAAAATTCAAATAAATAGTGACACTGTAACTGTATAAGAGCAGGTAACTGCTACTGATATAGTAAGTATCTGAAACTAATATAACAGGACGGGACTGTATATTAAATAATAACGCTAGAAAAAGTGGTATACAAAACTGACCTAATATATTGGCTCATTTGGCTGGTAGTGATATTGACAGCAAATGTCAAAGCAGCGCACAAAAATCCAAATTGAGTGCAAGCAAGGCTAATCGAAGTCCAGAATGGCAGAACAACTCACTCGACTAAGATGCCGCGGCAGAGCAACAACGATTGGCGACTCCGGTTGCGTAGCAACGACAAACCAATTGCTCTTAAAACAAGTGGGAAAGGATTATCTTCGGCGTGCCGAAGATTTTATACTCTTTTTGAACCTTTAGACAATTTTCATTCTGCCAACTGCAGCACTTTCATATGCTGTAATAATTCATTTTATTTATTTTTTTTGTTCTAAGAATATTACATTTTTTTACAGTTGTATGGCAGCTACAAGATATAGTGGTCCGATCCGGCCGGCTTAGATCAATGTGCTGTCCCTTTGAATAATAAGTCTCTGTGCAAAGTTTTATCACGATAGCTCAAAAGCTGAGGGACTAGTTCGCATACATACAGACAGACAGACAGACATGGCTAGATCAATTTGTTTTGTCATTCTAAGCATACTGGCAGTAACTTTTGGGGTCTCCGACGCTTCCTTCTATGCGTTACAAACTTCAGCACAAACTTAATATACTATTTACTTCGAAAAGAGTATAACAAATGCAGTGATTTGACCGCTGGCAGAATTTCTCACTCAATAAACAGCAACGACATGCGTGAGTAGTGAGCGCTAACAAATCAAAACAACTCAAAGTGCCAAAGCGACACACAAATTGAGTTATTGCTAACAGCAATTCCAAAAGCAACCATTAAGCAACAACAATATGCTTGAGTTCCAAATGCAGCGACGCTGCTGCTTGCAGACAAAATCACTGAACAACAACTTAGCAACGATAAGTGCGAGCAGTGAGGGCTGCCCTGAACACATTAAAAATGGGTAAAAAGCGTATTATGGTTTTGTGCAAAAGTATGTAACAGGCATAAGGAAGCATCTCCGACTATATAAAGTATATATATTCTTGATCAGTATCAACAGCCGTGTCGATTTAGTCATGTCTGTCTGTCTGTCTGTATGAACACGCGGATATCAGATACTATAAGAGCTAGGGCATATAAGTTCTCGTAGTGCCGGGACAGATCAAGTTTGTTTCATTTTATCGACAACTGGACCCATTCAAAAGTTATCGATAAATTTCTATTTCAGACTAGCTTTTTTGGGCTATAACTTACAACTTATTAAAGCTAGAGGCCCCAAATTTGGCATGTATAATCTCGAATAGCATACGCATGTAACAAATTCCCCAATTCCCCCCAAATTTGAAAAAATACAATTTTTAAGGTACGACCAATTTGGTTTGGTCAAACATTTTATTGCCAATTGTATGTTTCAATAAGAGCAGACAATAAACACAGAAGTTATTTAAGATTTAACTTTCCATTGTGTGTGGCTCGGTGAAAAGCAAGCTAACTGCTTAAACCGCTTACACTGCTTGTACTGCTTGAACTGCAGCATGTTCGTGTTTATATTAGTATGAAAGATTGTAAGGACTTGGTTCAGGGTATCTCCTAGTCGGCCACTCCCTACTCGAGCACTCTTACTTGTTTTTATTACGTTCGTAGAATAATGCTTACAAAAGTCAATGTAAAAGAAAAAATTGGAAAACTTTTAACATTTATTAAAATAGAGCAACAAAAAAAAAACCCATATTTTCATCTCACAAAAGTATTTATTGCTCTTATATATTTTTACTTACGATACGAAAATTTAGGTAATGTCCTTGTCCCTTGCTGTCACATACACTTTGTCCATTAATTGTTTTGACATAGAAAAAAAATCACATTTTTCTATTTATTTTGCAAAAAAAAGTACCTTCTGTAAATATTTTAAGTTTTCCAAATCTATAATCTATATAATGGAAAAAATTGGAGTGTAATATACATAGTAGATCCGAAGATATTTAGAGCGAAAGTTGAATTTAAATTTTTTTTTTGCCTGTACGCAGAGTTTTGCGGGCAAGTGTATATCCTCCAAGCGCCTTGGCTTCGATTGCCCACACCACGTGCAGACATATAGCCCCCCCAAACCATCACTGAACCTCCACCGTGCTTTATAGTTGCTGTTGTATTTTTGGGATTAACCGCGTATCCAGGCTTACGCCAAATGTACAAAAGTATTTGCTAAGTTGGTGAAATACTTGGGGTTATGCTCCATATGATTGTATGTATGTATACTGAATTTTTATTATTATACATACATATATATAATTATGCATTGTAATTGTACCGAAAAATTTGAACTCTCCTGGTTTCCGTAGCAATTCAGGCGAGGCTGGCGAAGTCCAGTCCAAACGGCGACCGGCCGTCTGTATGAACACGCAGATATCAGAGACTATAAGAGCTAGAGACTTCATATTTGGTTGTCGTAGTCCCGGGACATTTTATCGATAGCTCGTCCCGATCAAAAGGTATCGATAAATTTCGATTTCACCAAGTTTGGTGTGTATAGTCCAAAAGTGAAAAACACTAATTTTTCAAGGTATGATCTGGCAATTTGGTTTGATGACCCCTTTTATATCCAATGTTATGTCGTGATTTACGTTCATATAGATTGGACACTAAATACAGAAGTTATTTCAGATTTACCTTTTCACAGGGTGGGGCCTTGCGAATAACTTAGCCTGCTTAATGATGTGCATTGATTGGTAAGTATGAATGGATGTAAGGACTTGGCTTAGGGTATTTCCTAGTCGGGCACTCCCGACTAGAGCACTCTTACTTGTTAAGTTGGCATTATTTATGTAACAGTGGTATTACAGTCAGGTGGCAGCGCTGGCTAACATACGATAGTAGAAGAAGAATGAGTCGTCAGCAGTAGTCAAACAGAGTTCATCGTCGATGGAGTTGCGGTGTTGAAGTCCAGAGAGTTACCCAATTCGTCAAGTTGTCAAGTTGTGGGTGCGTCATGGAAAAGCCGAGTCGTTAATCGTCGATAAACATATACTTAATCAAACATATATTAATCATATACTCAATAAACCATACATTTATATATAAAATGGAAAAAATAACCATGATATTTTTATAAAGCCTAACTTACTCTTACTTGTAACAATTAAACGCGTATCTAGGCTTACGCCATACCATGTGACGACCGCCAGAGCCGAATTTTGTATTTGCTCTATACGATGAATATGATAGTCGCCCAGATTGAAAATATTTGTATTTTGTAGCAATTAGCAATAGATAATCTCTTTGTAAAATTTACTGTGGAAATTATAGTTTTTTTCTGAAAACTCGACAATGTATATCGTTTGTTGGGAAGATCCTGCGGACAGTTTCATCACATACGGTTGTGCTAAGGGCTGTTTGGAGGATACCGTTTTTTTCGGAGCAGAAAACTGGGCCGTTAGTGCCACCAAAATGGGATTTGAGCGTGGTCAATTTACGTTTCGACCCAAAACACACAGCTTGGCAGTACACATGTGGATTTTATGCATCACGCATAATTAAGCACTCCCCCACAGAGTCCCGACACAACTCCCATCAATAATCTATAGTCATATATTAAGCTAAAAATTAGAGAGCACCTTATTTCTTCAAAAGTAGTATTATAGCAGGTGCTGCAGAATGAATGGTCCACAATAGGTCCCGAATATTGCCGTAAATTGGTTGAATCGTTGCCAAGACGCTTGGAGGATATATGTGACAGCAGGGTGTGCATTACCTACATTTTCGTAGCATAACTAAATATATATAAGAGCAATGAATACTTTTGTGAGATGAAAATATGCGTTTTTTTTATACTCTTTTCGAAGAAAATAGTATTTTAAGTTTGTGCTGAAGTTCGTAACGCATAGAAGGAAGCGTCTGAGACCCCCAAAAGTTACTGCCAGTATGCTTAGAATGACAAAACAAATTGATCTAGCCATGTCCGTCTGTCTGTCTGTATGTCTGTCTGTCTGTCTGGATAGAGCACATTGGTCGGATTGGACCACTATATCTTATAGCTGCCACACAACTTGAAGTCGGTTTTGGTCATAAATCCGATGTTTTCAAGGCTATCGCGATAAAACTTTGTACAGATACTTATTATTCAAAGAAACAGGACATTGGTTGGTGCCGGCCGGATCGGACCACTATATCTTATAGCTGCCATACAACTCTAAGTCGGTTTTGGCCATAAATCCGATGTTTTCAAAGCAATTGCTTTAAATTTCCTTGCACACTTAAACATCATTATAACTCATCAATGGGTAATATCGCAAATCGATTAGGTAATAAACAGCGAAGATATGCGTAATTAAATATTTTGAAAATCAGGTGCATATGAGCAAACAAACCCAAGCGCAAGTAAGCTTTGACAGTCTGCTCTTCAAGGGATTTTGCCATCGATCATCAAAACTGTTTGTGGCGTAAGGTGCAATTTTCGCAAGTTCGAGTCTCGGCGGCGACTGATTATTAATTTAATACTTTTTTCTTTTTCATCCTTTCAAATATATAACTGTAATCAAATTAATTTGCTTCCAAAGGCTTAGAACAAAAACAATGCCACGCGAAAAAACAAATGCTGACAAACGCGAGTTGCAGGAAAAGAAAACAAGTAAGCTTTTGATAGTCTGCTCTTCCAGCGATTTTGTCATCGATCATCAAAACTGCTTGTGGCGTAAGGGATAAAGTGGTGCCCTGTCAAACGAAAGGTACAGGTTCGATTCCTAGCGGCGACCAATAATTTTTGAATTTTTTCTTATTCTTCCTTTCAAATATAAAACAACTGTAATCAAATTCATTTGCTACCAATATCTTTGAACAAAAACTGTACAACGCGAAAAAAAAGATCAGATAATTGAGTTTGTCAGCGCATTTCAAAACTGCTTGGTGGCGTAGGTATTACAGTGCTGCACTGACAAACGGGGAGAAGTCGGTTCAAATACCAGCTGCGACTTATTAATTTTTTTTTTGCTTATTATTTGTTTCAAATATATATCACATAGCTTGAATTCAATATTTTAAATGCAAAATTTAAATGCCTCGCGATAAAACGATTTTTTACTACTATTGAAATTTCAGTGGTGCAGTTGGCAGAGTGAAAATTGCCTAAAGGTTCGAAAATAGTATAGAATCTTCGGCTCGCCGAAGATAATCCTTTCCCACTTGTTATACTCTTTTCGAAAAAAAATAGTATATTAAGTTTGTGCTGAAGTTTGTAACGCATAGAAGGAAACGTCTGAGACCCCCAAAAGTTACTGCCAGTATGCTTAGAAAAAAAAAGCAAATTGATCTAGCCATGTCCGTCTGTCTGTATGTATGCAAACTAGTCCCTCAGTTTTTGAGATATCACGATGCAACTTTGCACAGACACTTATTATTCAAAGGGACAACACATGGGTCGGAGCCGGCCGGATCTTATAGCTGCCATACAACTTGAAGTCGGTTTTAGTCATGAATCCCATGTTTTCAAAGCTATCGCGATGAAACGTTGTACAGATACTTATTATTCAAACGTACATCACATAAGTCTGTGCCGACCGGATCGGACAACTATATCTTATAGCTGCCATACAACTCTAAGTCGGGTTTGGCCATAAATCCGATGTTTTTAAAGCAATTGCTTTCAATTTCCTTGTACACTTGAACTTCTGTATAACTCATCAATAGGTAAAATCGCAAATCGATTGAGTCATAAACAGCGAAGATATGCGTCATTAAATATTTTGAAAGAACATGTGCATATGAGCACACAAACCCAAGCTCAAGTAAGTTTTTAACAGTCTGCTATTCAAGCGATTTTGTCATCGATCATAAAAACTGCTTATGGTGTAAGGGATTAAGTGGCGCCCTGGCAAACGAAAGGTACTGGTTCGATTCCCAGCGGCGACCAAAATTTTATTTGAATTTTTTCTTATTCTGCTTTTCAAATATAAAATAACTGTAATCAAATTCATTTGCTACCAGTGCCTTAAAACAAAAACTATACAATGCGAAAGACAAACACTCAGTATAATCGAGTTTGTCCGCGATTTTTAAAACTGCTTGGCGTAGAGAGAGATCTCAGCTTGAGTGTAATTGTCGTGTTTTTTTTGTGCTCTGCAATTTTTATTTTTTCCTAACGCTGCTTAAGCATTTAATTATCTAATATTGTCTCAATATTGTGGTCAAGTGACAACGCTTTGGTTTTTGTGCAAAGTTTTATCAGCTGTGCATCGAATAATAGTAATTATTCAATTTATTAACGCGGCGTCAGTTCTGCACTTGTTGTTTGTGCTCTTTTTTTCGCTTATCTTGTTTTCGGTGCTTTCGTTTGCAAGCATCTGTTTGTGCGTGTGTTCGCTTGTGCATATTCTCTTTTTGCATCGCGCTCACCTAATTTTTTGTTGTTGTTTTGTTCTTCAAACGCATTATTCGTGTATTTACTCTAGATTTGAGTGAAACTTGAGTGCTCTTTCGTTTAGCTCGCTTCAATTTTTGCGATTTCTTTATACTTGCGCTCTCGCACATTCTTGTATTATATTTGTATTTAACCCCAGTAGTCAATATGTCGTGTTGCAAACAAAATTGCACTTTTAAGCAGGCTGAAGATGCTGCACAGCCACAATTTATTTTTTGTTGGTTGTGTGATAATATTATGCATGCTAAATGTGCAGGACTTACTGGTCGCGAATGTGACAAAGTCACCGCAATTGCTAAAAAAGGCAGCGGTGTCTTGAAGTGGTCGTGCCCAGTATGCATTGACATACAAATTGATTTTTCACGAATGTATAATTCCGTGAGAAATCAGTTTACTAAATTGCAGACTGTGGCTAAGCTTCTGGCGAATGATATTGATTCAAGCGCTGAACTGCTAAGCCAATATAAATTTGAGTCCCCACCTGCTCGCCAGTTAGAGTCGCACTTCTTAAGTGTGCCTGTATCTGTGCCTTCTACCGCTGTCCAGGCTACTCCCATACTTTTGGGAGCTCCCAATAATGTGGACGTTTCGCCTATACTTTCTTTGTCTCCTTCTCCATCCCTCCAAATTAGTCAACTACCGACCCCAGTGAATCATATTATACCAAATTCTGTAGATCTTTCTACATCGGTTCGAGTTGCTTCTCGGCGGAAACGCAGAACTTCTCATAGCCCAATTACTACTGAAATTAGCAACAATAATATTGCAATTTCAGCGCAACCACCAGTTTTAAATGTGGTTGCCCCTAGGAAGCAAGTTTTCATATCTAGGCTTGCTTCTGATACTACTTCAGACTCTATAGTCTCATATATTGCCAGTAAAACTACCGCTAGCGTATTAGTTACCAAATTTAATTTTTCTTCACCTCGTGAAATAGCGTCTTTCAAAATAAGTGTTCCGAATGACACTTTCCATATAATTTGTGACCCAAAATTTTGGCCACCACACATGATTGTTCACGAATTTCAACCCAAAAATCGTTACACCCCTCCTCCTGTCTCCCTTCCAGCTGGTAGTTCGTCATCCAGCAATCCTTCAAAAAACTAAATTCCGATTTAACTACCATTCAATATCAGAATGTTAGAGGCCTTATGTCTAAACTCAAAAGTCTATTCTCTAATAGCACATCGTTTGAGTCAGATATTATCGCTTTCCCTGAAACTTGGTTAAACAGCACTGTTTCTGATTGCGAAATTTTTTCAAATAATTTTAATATCTGTAGACGTGATCGGCCGACAAGAGGTGGTGGTGTCCTAATTGCCATTAAATCATCGCTCCAATCTGAAATTTTTAATTTCACAATGCCCGCTGATGTTGAAATTGTTGCTGGTAAAGTAATATTTCCATCAAAGGCTCTTTTCATTACTTGTTCTTATATCCCTCCTTCTTCTGATATTCAAGTTTATATGCGACACATATCTTATATCAGAGAAGTTTCTACCCATGTGCGTGATAATGACCTTTTTGTAGTTTTAGGCGATTTTAATCTGCCAAATATCACATGGTCATTTTTCAGCATCACAAATTATCTTATTCCATCAGCTCAGCATGATTTTCTTGATGGAATGCTTGATCTTTCGTTGTTTCAGATCAATTCAATTCATAACCAATTGAATAGAATACTTGATCTCGTTTTTATCAACGACTGTCCCAGTGCTTCTGTGTCTAGGTCACCTCCAGTAACTGTCCCTGAAGATTCTTACCATCCCACTATAGAAATTTCTCTTTTCTTTTCAAAGGCTTCCGCCTTACCTTCACCAGCCTCAAGTAAGCCAATATTTTGTTTTCGTAAGGGGAATTACACCCTACTTAATCAGCTTATTTATTCAACTGATTGGTCTTTTTTAGACAACGTTGTTGATATAGATGTAGCTATTAAAAGATTCTACGAAAACATATATGCGCTCTTTGGCGTTTGTATACCAAAATACGTTCGAACATCTGGTTTAGAGAAACCACCATGGTTCACGCCAAGACTTTCTTATTTAAAAAACCAAAAATCAAAGTGTTTTAAAAAATTTAAGAAGTCTGGCTCCAATTTCGATTTGTCTAAATATTCTATAGCCAAGTCAAACTTTTTTCTTCTAAACTCTCAATGCTATGAGAATTATCTTGCTCGCTGCAAACGTCAGTTTAGTCAGGATCCTAAACAATTTTACAACTTTGTGAATTCCAAGCGCAAATCTTCTGGTTTGCCTTCTTCGTTTTTTCTTGGGATAGAAAAAGCTAGTAATGATTCTGCTGCTTCTGACCTATTTGCTAAATTTTTTCAGTCAACCTATTCCTCTGTCACATCTACTAATGTGTCTTATCCTTTTTAAATTTCATCTTCTAACCAACTATTTACTCCAACCATCTGTAACACTTCACTTCTATCTTCTATTAAATCTCTAAAATCTTCTTTCTCTCCAGGGCCTGACAACATCCCTAGTTGTGTGCTCAAGGAGTGCTGTAATTCGCTTATTCAACCATTGCTAAAGCTTTTTTATCTATCCCTTGATTCTGCAGTCTTCCCATCTATATGGAAGGAATCGTTTGTGATTCCTTTACATAAAAAAGGTGGGAAGTCAGATATTTCGAATTATAGAGGTATTGCAAAGTTATCAGCCATCCCAAAATTATTTGAAAAAATCCTTACTTCGACTTTGCAACATCTCTGTAAGTCGATTATTTCCCCTGCCCAACATGGTTTTATTAAGAGTCGGTCCACTACGACCAACTTGCTTGAATTTACCTCCCTGGTAAATGATGCATTTCTTTCGAAAATGCAAACTGACGTTATATATACTGACTTCAGTAAAGCATTTGACTCTGTTAACCATGATATATTGCTATATAAGCTTGATTGTTTAGGATTCCCTCCCTCATTTCTTTTATGGATTGCCACCTATTTGAAAGGTCGCACTCAAAGAGTATTGCTTAGGTCGACTACCTCGAAAATGGTTCACGTTACTTCTGGTGTACCTCAAGGTAGTCATCTTGGACCTTTATTGTTTACTCTTTTCATTAATGACCTGCCTTCGATTGTATCACACTCTCGTATTCTTATGTACGCAGATGATGTGAAACTTATTTTTTCGTACACCGATCCCTTGTGTCATACTCATCTGCAAGATGATTTGAACTCTATGCAGCGCTGGTGTTCGGCCAATCAACTGCAGCTAAATTGTTCTAAATGTATGTTCATGACTTTTAGTCGGACTAGACCCCACTTAACCACTTATACGATTGACAATGTTCCATTGCAACGTATTTTTACAGTTAAAGATCTTGGAGTCATTTTTGATAACAAGCTTTCCTTTAATCTGCATATGTCGACTATCACTAATGAGGCCAAAGGTGTACTTGGCTTCATTAAGCGATGGTCGAAAGAATTTAATGATCCTTTCACTACAAAACTGATCTATGTTTCTCTAGTTCGTCCTATCCTTGAATACTGCACATGTATTTGGTGTCCGCAGTACCAAAACTTCCAAGAGCGAATAGAATCCGTTCAGAAGCAATTTCTGCTCTTTGCCTTACGTGGACTTAACTGGTATCCCAATCTCCGTTTGCCATCGTATTCCAGTAGGCTTTTACTTATTAATCTTCCGTCGTTACTTAACCGTAGAACAACGCTTGGTGTTGTCTTCCTACACAAGTTAATTAACGGCGACATAGATTCTTCCTTTCTGTTAGCTCGCCTAAACTTTTTTGTTCCTAGTAGGCCAACTAGAAACTACGTCCCCTTGATTTTACCTTCATGTACGACTGATTACGCTTTGCACAATCCTCTTCGTGTTCTTTGCAAGGACTACAATAACGTTTTTAATATAATCTCGGTTGAGCTCTCTCTCCCATTAATAAAATCTTATATTCTTTTGTATTTACGGGACTCCTGTGCCCGTGTTTAGTTAAATCTATTTTCCCATTTTTTTCCTTACTATATCTTTATTTCGCTCCTTTACTTTTCTTTTTTCTTCTCTCTCTATCATCTATTTCTCTTTTTTTCTCTTTAACTCAAAACAAATATTTTTTTTTCTTTTCTATATTAACAAACTTATTAAAAAAAATTTTTTTATTTTTTTATGTTTGGTTTGATTGGGTTTTCTGGGTTTTCCCCAATACTTGCAACAAATGTGGGACCAATGTTTTAATGTTGTTATTGATATCCCCAGAACTTAACGTAATTTTAACTTTTTATCTTTAATTTAATTTTTTAAATTTTATGTACATTTTTAATATACCTTTAAATGTTTTATAGTTTTATATAAATCCTTTTGTGTCGACTGTCAATAGTCGACAATAAATAAATAAATAAATAAATAAAGGCAGTAGAGTTGCAGGTTGCAGGAAAACAAAACAAGTTAGCTGTTTACAGTCTGATCTTCGAGGTATTTTGTCATCGATCATCAAAACTGATTGTGGCGTAAGGGATAAAGTGGCGCCCTGGCAAACGAAAGGTACTGGTTCGATTCCCAGCGGCGACCAATCATTATTTTCATTTTTTCTTATTCTGCTTTTCAAATATAAAAGAACTTTAATCAAATTCATTTGCTATCAATGCCTTAGAACAAAAACTATACAACGCAAAAGAAAAGATCAGTATAATCGAGTTTGTCAGCGCATATCAAAAGTGCTTGGTGGTGTAGTTATTAGAGTGCTGCACTGACAAACGGGAGAACATGGTTCAAATCCCAGCCGCGACTTTTTGCTTTTTATTTGTTTTGTAATTATTTTTTCAAATATACATATATCAAATAGCTTAAATTCAATAATTTAAAAAAAAACATTTAAATTCAAGTGATACCAATTCTTAGAGCAAAAAAATAAATGCCACGCGATAAAACGATTTTTTACTACTATTGAAATTTCAGTGGTGGAGTTGGCAGAGTGAAAATTGCCTAAAGGTTCGAACATCCTTTCCCACTTGTTTTACTATACAATATACTAATTCTATCATTATTACTTAATTTTTAAAATTTAAAATAATATTTCAATAAATATTTAAAATTTAATAAATAGTTTTATTTATAAAATAATTTAAAACACAAAAATCTTTTCAATGTAAATCAAATGCTTTACTCAATAAGCTTTAAGTTGTCATTCTAGATACACTTTCCAGTACATCTACTATGTTACGACTTATCTTACCTTAATAATAAGACCGACGTGCGATGTGTACATATTTTAGAGCTAAAATCAAATTTTTAATCTTTGAAATTTTACTACCAAATCCACCTTCACAAATTTTTTCATATTTTTATCCGTTTAAATAAATTTATTGTAACCCAATATTACTTAAATATAAGCTACACCTTGATCTGATATAAATTTTAGTATAAATTCTTGAATATTATTATTCTTATAAAATATTATGATAACGACGGTATATAAACTGATTACAAACTTAAGTAAGGTCCATCGTGGATTATCGATCAAAACAGGTTCCTCTGGATAGACTAAAATACCGCCAAATTTTTTAAGTTTCATGTACATAACTATTACTACTTTAGTATTTATAATTACATTTCAAATAATAGGGTATCTAATCCTAGTTATACTCTTTTCGAAGAAAATAGTATATTAAGTTTGTGCTGATGTGTGTAACGCATAGAAGGAAGCGTCGGAGACCCCCAAAAGTTACTGCCAGTAAACAGTAGAAAAACAAAACAAATTGATCTAGCCATGTCCGTCTGTCTGTCTGTCTGTATGTATGTATGAGCTATCGCGGTGAAACTTTGCACAGACACTTCCTATTCAAGGGGACAGCACATTAGTCGGAGCCGGCCGGATCGGACCACTTTATCTTATAGCTGCCATACAACTCTAAGTCGGTTTTGGCCATAAATCCGATGTTTTCAAAGCAATTGCCTTAAATTTCCTTGTACACTTGAACATCCTTATAACTCATCAAATTGCAAAACGATTGAGGCATAAATAGCGAAGATATGCGTCATTAAATATTTTGAAAAACAGGTGCATATGAGCAAACAAACCCAAGCGCAAGAAAGCTTTTGTCAGTCTGCTTTTCAAGGGATTTTGTCATCGATCATCATTGTGGCGTAAGGGATAAAGTGGCGCCCTGGGAAACAAAAGTTGCTGGTTCAATTCCTAGCGGCAACCAATTATTATATTAATTTTTCTTATTCTGCTTTTCAAATATAAAATAACTGTAATCAATTTCATTTGCTACGAAAATGTCTTAGAACAAAAACAATGCCACGCGAAAAACAAACACTCAGTATAATCGGGTTTGTCAGCGATTTTTAAAAGTGCTTGGCGTAAGCAGTAGAGTTGCAGGTTGCAGGAAAACAAAACAAGTTAGCTTTTGACAGTCTACACTTCAAGGGATTTTGTCATCGATCATCAAAACTGCTTGTGGCGTAAGGGCTAAAGTGGCGCTATCAAACAAAAGCTCGCGGGAACGAAGCTCAGCGACTGGTCATTACACATGCAACGCAAAAGATAAGATCAGTATAATCGAGTTTGTCAGCGCATTCAAAAAGTGCTTGGTGTCGTAAGTATTAGAGTGCTGCGCTGAAAAACGGGAGAACATGGTTCAAATCCCAGCCGCGACTTTTTGCTCTTTTTTTTCTCTAACTATTTTTTTTTTAATATATATCAAATAGCTTGAATTCAACAATTTAAAAGAAAAATTTAAATTCAGATGATACAAATTCTTAGAGCAAAAAATAAATGCCACGCGATAAAACGATTTTTGGCAGAGTGAAAATTGCCTAAAGGTTCGAAAAGAGTCTACAATCTTCGGCACGCCGAAGATAATCCTTTCCAACTTGTTATACTCTGATACCGAAGGTACTCATTATACCCTGAACCCATTAAAAATGGGTAAAAAGGATATTATGGTTTTGTGCAAAAGTATGTAACAGGCATAAGGAAGCATCTCCGACCATATAAAGTATATATATTCTTGATCAGTATCAACAGCCAAGTCGATTTAGCCATGTCCGTCTGTCTGTCTGTCCGTCCGTCCGTCCGTCCGTCTGTCTGTATGAACACGCGGATATCAGAGACTACAAGAGCTAGAGACTTCATATTTGGAATATAAGTTCTCGTAGTGCCGGGACAGATCAAGTTTATTTCATTTTATCGATAACTCGACCCATTCAAAAGTTATCGATAAATTTCGATTTCAGACTAGCGTTTTTGGGCTATAACTTACAAGTTATAAGAGCTAGAGGCCCCTAATTTGGCATGTATAATCTCGAATAGCATACAAATGTAACAAATTCTTCACTTTTTGGATACCACCCCCCAATCCCCCCAAAAATTCAAAAAACTCATTTTTGAAGGTACGACCTTGCAATTTGGTTTGGTCACACATTTTATAGCCAATGTTATGTCCTACAAATTTTAAAAAGATCGGACAATAAACACAGAAGTTATTTAAGATTTTACTTTCCATTGTGTGGGGCTCAGTGAAAAAGCAAGATAACTGCTTAAACCGCAGGCACTGCTTGCAGTATGTGTGTGTTTGTGTGTATGCACACTATTAGGCAAGTATGAATGGATGTCAGAACTGGGTTCAGGGTATCTCCTAGTCGGGCAGTCCCGACTAGAGCACTCTTACTTGTTGTATATTGGTTTTGTCGGATGTCCGTCAGGCCGTCCGTCTGTCCGTCTATCTGTCTGGATGAGCGCACGTATTTCCGAAACGATATTAGGTAGACTCTTGAAATCTTTTATGTTATGATTATAGCTATCTGCTTCAGATCAAGTTTGTTTCAAATTTGTGCCACGCCCACTGGGAGGCTGGCAAATCGATAACATGTCGATAAACCTCAAATAACAAATCGATTAAACGTGAATATCTCCCACAATTTTAAAGCTAGAGTAATCAAACTTGGTAGGTATATTGCTGGTGACCTCCCAAAAAAATTGGATGTTAGGTTTATCGGCCACGCCCATTATTACGCCCACCAGCCCCCCCTCCAAAATAAATTTGAAATGCCTATATCTCCCGCAGTTTTAAAGCTAAGGTCACCATATTTGGAATATATATTACTGGTTACGTCCTCTAAAGATCACAGACAAAAAATTTTGACCACGCCCATTCCCGCCCCCGAAATCGAGAAAAACGATATACATGAGTGCAGAATTCGATAACACGTGTATATTTCCCGCATTTTTGAAGCTAGAGTCCCCAAATTTGGAATTTAGACTAAGGTTGACCACCCCAAAAAATTCCTTCCGTAATTTTCCGGCCACGCCCACTAGAACGCCCCCCAGCCACCCCGCCCCACGAAACTCGGAAGCCTATATCTCGCACAGTTTAAGAGGTAGGTCCACCAAACTTTGAGGGTAGACTTCTGGCCAAGTCCTCTAAAGATCGGCCAAAAAAATGTTGAGGCCACGCCCCACCCGCCCCCAAAAATCGCGAAAGTTTATATATTCCACAGTCTTAGAGCTAGAGGCTCAAAAATTGGAAGATAGACTCCTTGTCACCCCTCTAAAGATCGGAAAAATTTTTGGGACCACGCCCCCTCCCGCCCCCAAAAATCGCGAAAATGTATATCGTCCACAGTTTTAGGGCTAAAATCACCAAATTTGGAAAATAGACTTCTGGTCACCCCCTCTTAAGATCGACCACGCCCTCCAGTCCCCAAAAACTTTTTTTTGTGTAATGTGTAATGACCAGTCGCCGCTGAGTTTCGTGCCCGCGAGCTTTCGTTTGTCAGCGATACTTTACCTCTTTTCGAAGAAAATAGTATATTAAGTTTGTGCTGTTTGTAAAGCATAGAAGGAAGCGTCTGAGACCCCCAAAAGTTACTGCCAGTATGCTTAGAAAAGCAAAACAAATTGATCTAGCCATGTCCGTCTGTCTGTCTGTATGTATGCAAAGTCCCTCAGTTTTTGAGCTATCGCGATGCAACTTTGCATAGACACTTATTATTCAAGGGAACAGCACATTGGTCGGATCCGGCCGGATCGGACCACTATATCCTATAGCTGCCATACAACTTGAAGTCGGTTTTGGTCATAAATCCCATGTTTTCAAAGCTATCGCGACAAAACTTTGTACAGAAACTTATTATTCAAAGAAACAGCACATTGGTTGGTGCTGGCCGGATAGGACTACTCTATCTTATAGCTGCCATACAACTCTAAGTCGGTTTTGGCCATAAATCCGATGCTTTCAAAGCAATTGCTTTAAATTTCCTTGTACACTTGAACATCCATATAACTCATCAATGGATAAAATTGCAAAACGATTGAGTCTTAAATAGCGAAGATATGCGTCATTCAATATTTGGAAAAATCAGGTGCATATAAGCAAACAAACCCAAGCGCAAGAAAGCTTTTGTCAGTCTGCTCTTCAAGGGATTTTGTCATCGATCATCATTGTGGCGTAAGGGATAAAGTGGCGCCCTGGCAACCGAAAGGAGCTGGTTCAATTCCTAGCGGCAACCAATAATTATTTTAATTTTTCTTATTCTGCTTTTCAAATATAAAATAAGTGTAATCAATTTCATTTGCTACCAAAATGTCTTAGAACAAAAACAATGCCATGCGAAAAACAAACACTCAGTATAATCGGGTTTGTCAGCGATTTTTAAAAGTGCTTGGCGTAAGCAGTAGAGTTGCAGGTTGCAGGAAAACAAAACAAGTTAGCTTTTGACAGTCTACTCGTCAAGGGATTTTGTCATCGATCATCAAAACGGCTTGTGGCGTAAGGGCTAAAGTGGCGCTATCAAACGAAAGCTCGCGGGTACGAAACTCAGCGACTTTTCATTACACATACAACGCAAAAGATAAGATCAGTATAATCGAGTTTGTCAGCGCATTCAAAAAGTGCTTGGTGTCGTAAGTATTAGAGTGCTGCGCTGAAAAACGGGAGAACATGGTTCAAATCCCAGCCGCGACTTTTTGCTCTTTTTTTTTCTAACTATTTTTATACTCTGATACCGAAGGTACTCATAGTATATTGGTTTTGTCGAATGTCCGTCAGGCCGTCCGTCTGTCCGTCTGTCTGTCTGGATGAACGCACGTATTTCCGAAACGATATTAGATAGACTCTTGAAATCTTTTGCGTTATGATTATAGCTATCTGCTTCAGATCAAGTTTGTTTCAAATTTGTGCCACGCCCACTGGGAGGCTGGCAAATCGATAACATGTCGATACACCTCAAATCACAAATCGATTAAACGTGAATAACTCCCACAATTTTGAAGCTAGAGTAATCAAATTTGGTAGGTATATTGCTGGTGACCTCCCAAAAAAATTGGATCCTAGGTTAATCGGCCACGCCCATTATTACGCCCACCAGCCCCCCTCCAAAATTTATTTGAAATGCTTATATCTCCCGAAGTTTTAGAGCTAAAGTCACCATATTTGGAATATATATTACTGGTGACGTCCTCTACAGATTACAGAAACAAAATTTCGACCACGCCCACTCCCGCCCCCGTAATCGCGAAAATCGATATACATGAATGCACAATTCGATAACACGTGTATATTTCCCGCAATTTTGAAGCTAGAGTCCCAAAATTTGGAATTTAGACTAGGGCTGACCAGCCCAAAAGATTGCGTCCTGGATTTTCCGGCCACGCCCACTAGAACGCCCCCCAGCCACCCCGCCCCCACGAAACACGGAAGCCTATATCTCGCACATTTTAAGAGCTAGGGCCACCAAACTTTGAGGGTAGACTTCTGGCCAAGTCTTCTAAAGATCGGACAAAAAATTTTGGGGCCACGCCCCCGCCCGCCCCCAAAAATCGCGAAAATGTATATCTTCCACGGTTTTAGAGCTAGAGTCACCAAAATTGGAGGATAGACTTATTGTCAGCCCCCCAAAGATCGTCAAAAAAATTTGAAGCCACGCCCCCTCCCGCCCCCAAAAATCGCGAAAATGTATATCATCCACAGTTTTAGAGCTAGAGTCACCAAATTTATAAGATAGATTTCTTGTCACGCCCTCTAAAGATCGAAAAAAATTTGGGGCCACGCCCCCTCCCGCCCCCAAAAATCGCGAAAATGTATATCTTCCACAGTTTTAAAGCTAAAATCACCAAATTTGGAAAATAGACTTCTGGTCACCCCTCTTAAGATCGACCAAGCCCCTCCAGTCTCCAAAAACTTGGAAGGCCGATTTCGGGTCACCCAAACACCAGCAAAAATGTTCTGTTCACTTGCTTTCAGCTGTTCTTAAAATGGTATCAGAGTATTACGCAGTCGGCTCCGCCCGACTGCAACGTTCTCACTTGTTTTTTTAATATATATCAAATAGCTTGAATTCAACAATTTAAAAGAAAAATTTAAATTCAGATGATACAAATTCTTAGAGCAAAAAATAAATGCCACGCGATAAAACGATTTTTTACTACTTTTGAAATTTCAGTGGTGCAGTTAGCTGAGTGAAAATTGCCTAAAGGTTCGAAAAGAGTCTACAATCTTCGGCACGCCGAAGATAATCCTTTCCAACTTGTTATACTCTGATACCGAAGGTACTCATTGTATATTGGTTTTGTCGGATGTCCGTCAGGCCGTCCGTCTGTCCGTCTATCTGTCTGGATCAGCGCACGTATTTCCGAAACGATATTAGGTAGACTCTTGAAATCTTTTGTGTTATGATTATAGCTATCTGCTTCAGATCAAGTTTGTTTCAAATTTGTGCCACGCCCACTGGGAGGCTGGCAAATCGATAACATGTCGATACACCTCAAATAACAAATCGATTAAACGTGAATATCTCCCACAATTTTGAAGCTAGAGTAATCAAATTTGGTAGGTATATTGCTGGTGACCTCCCAAAAAAATCGGCCACGCCCATTATTACGCCCACCAGCCCCCCCTCCAAAATTAATTTGAAATGCCTATATCTCCCGCAGTTTTTAAGCTAAGGTCACCATATTTGGAATATATATTACTGGTTACGTCCTCTAAAGATCACAGACAAAAAATTTTGACCACGCCCAGTCCCGCCCCCGAAATCGCGAAAATCGATATACATGAGTGCAGAATTCGATAACACGTGTATATTTCCCGCATTTTTGAAGCTAGAGTCCCCAAATTTGGAATTTAGACTAAGGTTGACCACCCCAAAAAATTCCTTCCGTAATTTTCCGGCCACGCCCACTAGAACGCCCCCCAGCCACCCCGCCCCACGAAACTCGGAAGCCTATATCTCGCACAGTTTAAGAGGTAGGTCCACCAAACTTTGAGGGTAGACTTCTGGCCAAGTCCTCTAAAGATCGGCCAAAAAAATGTTGAGGCCACGCCCCCTCCCGCCCCCAAAAATCGCAAAACTACTATCTTCCAAAGTTTTAGAGACATTTTATTTTTCTTATTCTGCTTTTCAAATATAAAATAACTGTAATCAATTTCATTTGCTACGAAAATGTCTTAGAACAAAAACAATGCCACGCGAAAAACAAACACTCAGTATAATCGGGTTTGTCAGCGATTTTTAAAAGTGCTTGGCGTAAGCAGTAGAGTTGCAGGTTGCAGGAAAACAAAACAAGTTAGCTTTTGACAGTCTACACTTCAAGAAATTTTGTCATCGATCATCAAAACTGCTTGTGGCGTAAGGGCTAAAGTGGCGCTATCAAACGAAAGCTCGCGGGAACGAAGCTCAGCGACTGGTCATTACACATGCAACGCAAAAGATAAGATCAGTATAATCGAGTTTGTCAGCGCATTCAAAAAGTGCTTGGTGTCGTAAGTATTAGAGTGCTGCGCTGAAAAACGGGAGAACATGGTTCAAATCCCAGCCGCGACTTTTTGCTCTTTTTTTTCTCTACCTATTTTTTTTTTAATATATATCAAATAGCTTGAATTCAACAATTTAAAAGAAAAATTTAAATTCAGATGATACAAATTCTTAGAGCAAAAAATAAATGCCACGCGATAAAACGATTTTTGGCAGAGTGAAAATTGCCTAAAGGTTCGAAAAGAGTCTACAATCTTCGGCACGCCGAAGATAATCCTTTCCAACTTGTTATACTCTGATACCGAAGGTACTCATTGTATATTGGTTTTGTCGGATGTCCGTCAGGCCGTCCGTCTGTCCGTCTATCTGTCTGGATGAGCGCACGTATTTCCGAAACGATATTAGGTAGACTCTTGAAATCTTTTATGTTATGATTATAGCTATCTGCTTCAGATCAAGTTTGTTTCAAATTTGTGCCACGCCCACTGGGAGGCTGGCAAATCGATAACATGTCGATAAACCTCAAATAACAAATCGATTAAACGTGAATATCTCCCACAATTTTAAAGCTAGAGTAATTAAATTTGGTAGGTATATTGCTGGTGACCTCCCAAAAATTGGATGTTAGGTTTATCGGCCACGCCCATTATTACGCCCACCAGCGCCCCCTCCAAAATTAATTTGAAATGCCTATATCTCCCGCAGTTTTAAAGCTAAGGTCACCATATTTGGAATATATATTACTGGTTACGTCCTCTAAAGATCACAGACAAAAAATTTTGACCACGCCCATTCCCGCCCCCGAAATCGCGAAAATCGATATACATGAGTGCAGAATTCGATAACACGTGTATATTTCCCGCATTTTTGAAGCTAGAGTCCCCAAATTTGGAATTTAGACTAAGGTTGACCACCCCAAAAAATTCCTTCCGTAATTTTCCGGCCACGCCCACTAGAACGCCCCCCAGCCAACCCGCCCCACGAAACTCGGAAGCCTATATCTCGCACAGTTTAAGAGGTAGGTCCACCAAACTTTGAGGGTAGACTTCTGGCCAAGTCCTCTAAAGATCGGCCAAAAAAATGTTGAGGCCACGCCCCCTCCCGCCCCCAAAAATCGCAAAACTACTATCTTCCAAAGTTTTAGAGACATTTTATTTTTATACTCTGATACCGAAGGTACTCATAGTATATTGGTTTTGTCGAATGTCCGTCAGGCCGTCCGTCTGTCCGTCTGTCTGTCTGGATGAACGCACGTATTTCCGAAACGATATTAGATAGACTCTTGAAATCTTTTGCGTTATGATTATAGCTATCTGCTTCAGATCAAGTTTATTCCAAATTTATGCCACGCCCACTGGGAGGCTGGCAAATCGATAACATGTCGATACACCTCAAATCACAAATCGATTAAACGTGAATAACTCCCACAATTTTGAAGCTAGAGTAATCAAATTTGGTAGGTATATTGCTGGTGACCTCCCAAAAAATTGGATCCTAGGTTAATCGGCCACGCCCATTATTACGCCCACCAGCCCCCCCTCCAAAATTAATTTGAAATGCTTATATCTCCCGAAGTTTTAGAGCTAAAGTCACCATATTTGGAATATATATTACTGGTGACGTCCTCTACAGATTACAGAAACAAAATTTCGACCACGCCCACTCCCGCCCCCGTAATCGCGAAAATCGATATACATGAATGCACAATTCGATAACACGTGATATTTCCCGCAATTTTGAAGCTAGAGTCCCAAAATTTGGAATTTAGACTAGGGTTGACCACCCCAAAAAATTCCTTCCGTAATTTTCCGGCCACGCCCACTAGAACGCCCCCCAGCCACCCCGCCCCCACGAAACACGGAAGCCTATATCTCGCACATTTTAAGAGCTAGGGCCACCAAACTTTGAGGGTAGACTTCTGGCCAAGTCTTCTAAAGATCGGACAAAAAATTTTGGGGCCACGCCCCCGCCCGCCCCCAAAAATCGCGAAAATGTATATCTTCCACGGTTTTAGAGCTAGAGTCACCAAAATTGGAGGATAGACTTATTGTCAGCCCCCCCAAAGATCGTCAAAAAAATTTGGGGCCACGCCCCCTCCCGCCCCCAAAAATCGCGAAAATGTATATCATCCACAGTTTTAGAGCTAGAGTCACCAAATTTATAAGATAGATTTCTTGTCACGCCCTCTAAAGATCGGAAAAATTTTTGGGGCCACGACTCCTCCCGCCCCCAAAAATCGAGAAAGTTTATATCTTCCACAGTTTTAGAGCTAGAGTCACCAAAATTGGAAGATAGACTTCTTGTCACCCCCTTCAAAGATCGGAAAAAATTTGGGGCCACGCCCCCTCCTGCCCCCAAAAATCGCGAAAATGTATATCTTCCACAGTTTTAAAGCTAAAATCACCAAATTTGGAAAATAGACTTCTGGTCACCCCCTCTTAAGATCGACCACGCCCCTCCAGTCTCCAAAAACTTGGAAGGCCGATTTCGGGTCACCCAAACACCAGCAAAAATGTTCTGTTCACTTGCTTTCAGCTGTTCTTAAAATGGTATCAGAGTATTACGCAGTCGGCTCCGCCCGACTGCAACGTTCTCACTTGTTCTTATTCTGCTTTTCAAATATAAAATAACTGTAATCAATTTCATTTGCTACGAAAATGTCTTAGAACAAAAACAATGCCACGCGAAAAACAAACACTCAGTATAATCGGGTTTGTCAGCGATTTTTAAAAGTGCTTGGCGTAAGCAGTAGAGTTGCAGGTTGCAGGAAAACAAAACAAGTTAGCTTTTGACAGTCTACACTTCAAGGGATTTTGTCATCGATCATCAAAACTGCTTGTGGCGTAAGGGCTAAAGTGGCGCTATCAAACGAAAGCTCGCGGGAACGAAGCTCAGCGACTGGTCATTACACATGCAACGCAAAAGATAAGATCAGTATAATCGAGTTTGTCAGCGCATTCAAAAAGTGCTTGGTGTCGTAAGTATTAGAGTGCTGCGCTGAAAAACGGGAGAACATGGTTCAAATCCCAGCCGCGACTTTTTGCTCTTTTTTTTCTCTAACTATTTTTTTTTTAATATATATCAAATAGCTTAAATTCAACAATTTAAAAGAAAAATTTAAATTCAGATGATACAAATTCTTGGAGCAAAAAATAAATGCCACGCGATAAAACGATTTTTGGCAGAGTGAAAATTGCCTAAAGGTTCGAAAAGAGTCTACAATCTTCGGCACGCCGAAGATAATCCTTTCCAACTTGTTATACTCTGATACCGAAGGTACTCATTGTATATTGGTTTTGTCGGATGTCCGTCAGGCCGTCCGTCTGTCCGTCTATCTGTCTGGATGAGCGCACGTATTTCCGAAACGATATTAGGTAGACTCTTGAAATCTTTTATGTTATGATTATAGCTATCTGCTTCAGATCAAGTTTGTTTCAAATTTGTGCCACGCCCACTGGGAGGCTGGCAAATCGATAACATGTCGATAAACCTCAAATAACAAATCGATTAAACGTGAATATCTCCCACAATTTTAAAGCTAGAGTAATCAAATTTGGTAGGTATATTGCTGGTGACCTCCCAAAAAAATTGGATGTTAGGTTTATCGGCCACGCCCATTATTACGCCCACCAGCCCCCCCTCCAAAATTAATTTGAAATGCCTATATCTCCCGCAGTTTTTAAGCTAAGGTCACCATATTTGGAATATATATTACTGGTTACGTCCTCTACAGATTACAGAAACAAAATTTCGACCACGCCCACTCCCGCCCCCGTAATCGCGAAAATCGATATACATGAATGCACAATTCGATAACACGTGTATATTTCCCGCATTTTTGAAGCTAGAGTCCCCAAATTTGGAATTTAGACTAAGGTTGACCACCCCAAAAAATTCCTTCCGTAATTTTCCGGCCACGCCCACTAGAACGCCCCCCAGCCACCCCGCCCCACGAAACTCGGAAGCCTATATCTCGCACAGTTTAAGAGGTAGGTCCACCAAACTTTGAGGGTAGACTTCTGGCCAAGTCCTCTAAGGATCGGCCAAAAAAATGTTGAGGCCACGCCCCCTCCCGCCCCCAAAAATCGCAAAACTACTATCTTCCAAAGTTTTAGAGACAGAGTCACCAAATTTGTAAGGTAGACTTCTTGTCACCCCCTCTAAAGATCGGTCAACATTTTTGGGGCCACGCCCCCTCCCGCCCCCAAAAATCGCGAAACCTTATTTCTTACACAGTTTTAGAGCTAGAGTCACCTAAATTGAAAGATAGACTTCTTGCCACCCGCTTTAAAGATCGGCCAAAAATTTGGAGCCCACGCCCCCACCCGCCCCCAAAAATCGCGAAAGTTTATATATTCCACAGTCTTAGAGCTAGAGGCTCAAAAATTGGAAGATAGACTCCTTGTCACCCCCTCTAAAGATCGGAAAAATTTTTGGGACCACGCCCCCTCCCGCCCCCAAAAATCGCGAAAATGTATATCGTCCACAGTTTTAGGGCTAAAATCACCAAATTTGGAAAATAGACTTCTGGTCACCCCCTCTTAAGATCGACCACGCCCTCCAGTCCCCAAAAACTTTTTTTTGTGTAATGTGTAATGACCAGTCGCCGCTGAGTTTCGTGCCCGCGAGCTTTCGTTTGTCAGCGATACTTTACCTCTTTTCGAAGAAAATAGTATATTAAGTTTGTGCTGTTTGTAAAGCATAGAAGGAAGCGTCTGAGACCCCCAAAAGTTACTGCCAGTATGCTTAGAAAAGCAAAACAAATTGATCTAGCCATGTCCGTCTGTCTGTCTGTATGTATGCAAAGTCCCTCAGTTTTTGAGCTATCGCGATGCAACTTTGCACAGACACTTATTATTCAAAGGAACAGCACATTGGTCTGAGCCGGCCGGATCGGACCACTATATCCTATAGCTGCCATACAACTTGAAGTCGGTTTTGGTCATAAATCCCATGTTTTCAAAGCTATCGCGACAAAACTTTGTACAGAAACTTATTATTCAAAGAAACAGCACATTGGTTGGTGCCGGCCGGATAGGACTACTCTATCTTATAGCTGCCATACAACTCTAAGTCGGTTTTGGCCATAAATCCGATGCTTTCAAAGCAATTGCTTTAAATTTCCTTGTACACTTGAACATCCTTATAACTCATCAATGGATAAAATTGCAAAACGATTGAGTCTTAAATAGCGAAGATATGCGTCATTCAATATTTGGAAAAATCAGGTGCATATAAGCAAACAAACCCAAGCGCAAGAAAGCTTTTGTCAGTCTGCTCTTCAAGGGATTTTGTCATCGATCATCATTGTGGCGTAAGGGATAAAGTGGCGCCCTGGCAACCGAAAGGTGCTGGTTCAATTCCTAGCGGCAACCAATAATTATTTTAATTTTTCTTATTCTGCTTTTCAAATATAAAATAAGTGTAATCAATTTCATTTGCTACCAAAATGTCTTAGAACAAAAACAATGCCATGCGAAAAACAAACACTCAGTATAATCGGGTTTGTCAGCGATTTTTAAAAGTGCTTGGCGTAAGCAGTAGAGTTGCAGGTTGCAGGAAAACAAAACAAACGAAAGCTCGCGGGTACGAAACTCAGCGACTGGTCATTACACATACAACGCAAAAGATAAGATCAGTATAATCGAGTTTGTCAGCGCATTCAAAAAGTGCTTGGTGTCGTAAGTATTAGAGTGCTGCGCTGTTCAAATCCCAGCCGCGACTTTTTGCTCTTTTTTTTCTAACTATTTTTATACTCTGATACCGAAGGTACTCATAGTATATTGGTTTTGTCGAATGTCCGTCAGGCCGTCCGTCTGTCCGTCTGTCTGTCTGGATGAACGCACGTATTTCCGAAACGATATTAGATAGACTCTTGAAATCTTTTGCGTTATGATTATAGCTATCTGCTTCAGATCAAGTTTATTCCAAATTTATGCCACGCCCACTGGGAGGCTGGCAAATCGATAACATGTCGATACACCTCAAATCACAAATCGATTAAACGTGAATAACTCCCACAATTTTGAAGCTAGAGTAATCAAAGGTTTATTGCTGGTGACCTCCCAAAAAATTGGATCCTAGGTTAATCGGCCACGCCCATTATTACGCCCACCAGCCCCCCCTCCAAAATTAATTTGAAATGCTTATATCTCCCGAAGTTTTAGAGCTAAAGTCACCATATTTGGAATATATATTACTGGTGACGTCCTCTACAGATTACAGAAACAAAATTTCGACCACGCCCACTCCCGCCCCCGTAATCGCGAAAATCGATATACATGAATGCACAATTCGATAACACGTGTATATTTCCCGCAATTTTGAAGCTAGAGTCCCAAAATTTGGAATTTAGACTAGGGCTGACCAGCCCAAAAGATTGCGTCCTGGATTTTCCGGCCACGCCCACTAGAACGCCCCCAGCCACCCCGCCCCCACGAAACACGGAAGCCTATATCTCGCACATTTTAAGAGCTAGGGCCACCAAACTTTGAGGGTAGACTTCTGGCCAAGTCTTCTAAAGATCGGACAAAAAATTTTGGGGCCACGCCCCCTGCCCGCCCCCAAAAATCGCGAAAATGTATATCTTCCACGGTTTTAGAGCTAGAGTCACCAAAATTGGAGGATAGACTTATTGTCAGCCCCCCCAAAGATCGTCAAAAAAATTTGGGGCCACGCCCCTCCCGCCCCCAAAAATCGCGAAAATGTATATCATCCACAGTTTTAGAGCTAGAGTCACCAAATTTATAAGATAGATTTCTTGTCACGCCCTCTAAAGATCGAAAAAATTTTTTGGGGCCACGACTCCTCCCGCCCCCAAAAATCGCGAAAATGTATATCTTCCACGGTTTTAGAGCTAGAGTCACCAAAATTGGAGGATAGACTTATTGTCAGCCCCCCCAAAGATCGTCAAAAAAATTTGGGGCCACGCCCCCTCCCGCCCCCAAAAATCGCGAAAATGTATATCATCCACAGTTTTAGAGCTAGAGTCACCAAATTTATAAGATAGATTTCTTGTCACGCCCTCTAAAGATCGGAAAAATTTTTGGGGCCACGACTCCTCCCGCCCCCAAAAATCGAGAAAGTTTATATCTTCCACAGTTTTAGAGCTAGAGTCACCAAAATTGGAAGATAGACTTCTTGTCACCCCCTCTAAAGATCGGAAAAAATTTGGGGCCACGCCCCCTCCTGCCCCCAAAAATCGCGAAAATGTATATCTTCCACAGTTTTAAAGCTAAAATCACCAAATTTGGAAAATAGACTTCTGGTCACCCCTCTTAAGATCGACCACGCCCCTCCAGTCTCCAAAAACTTGGAAGGCCGATTTCGGGTCACCCAAACACCAGCAAAAATGTTCTGTTCACTTGCTTTCAGCTGTTCTTAAAATGGTATCAGAGTATTACGCAGTCGGCTCCGCCCGACTGCAACGTTCTCACTTGTTTTTTTAATATATATCAAATAGCTTGAATTCAACAATTTAAAAGAAAAATTTAAATTCAGATGATACAAATTCTTAGAGCAAAAAATAAATGCCACGCGATAAAACGATTTTTTACTACTTTTGAAATTTCAGTGGTGCAGTTAGCTGAGTGAAAATTGCCTAAGGGTTCGAAAAGAGTCTACAATCTTCGGCACGCCGAAGATAATCCTTTCCAACTTGTTATACTCTGATACCGAAGGTACTCATTGTATATTGGTTTTGTCGGATGTCCGTCAGGCCGTCCGTCTGTCCGTCTATCTGTCTGGATCAGCGCACGTATTTCCGAAACGATATTAGGTAGACTCTTGAAATCTTTTGTGTTATGATTATAGCTATCTGCTTCAGATCAAGTTTGTTTCAAATTTGTGCCACGCCCACTGGGAGGCTGGCAAATCGATAACATGTCGATACACCTCAAATAACAAATCGATTAAACGTGAATATCTCCCACAATTTTGAAGCTAGAGTAATCAAATTTGGTAGGTATATTGCTGGTGACCTCCCAAAAAAATTGGATGCTAGGTTTATCGGCCACGCCCATTATTACGCCCACCAGCCCCCCTCCAAAATTAATTTGAAATGCCTATATCTCCCGCAGTTTTAAAGCTAAGGTCACCATATTTGGAATATATATTACTGGTTACGTCCTCTAAAGATCACAGACAAAAAATTTTGACCACGCCCAGTCCCGCCCCCGAAATCGCGAAAATCGATATACATGAGTGCAGAATTCGATAACACGTGTATATTTCCCGCATTTTTGAAGCTAGAGTCCCCAAATTTGGAATTTAGACTAAGGTTGACCACCCCAAAAAATTCCTTCCGTAATTTTCCGGCCACGCCCACTAGAACGCCCCCCAGCCACCCCGCCCCACGAAACTCGGAAGCCTATATCTCGCACAGTTTAAGAGGTAGGTCCACCAAACTTTGAGGGTAGACTTCTGGCCAAGTCCTCTAAAGATCGGCCAAAAAAATGTTGAGGCCACGCCCCCTCCCGCCCCCAAAAATCGCAAAACTACTATCTTCCACAGTTTTAGAGACAGAGTCACCAAATTTGTAAGGTAGACTTCTTGTCACCCCCTCTAAAGATCGGTCAAAATTTTTGGGGCCACGCCCCCTCCCGCCCCCAAAAATCGCGAAAACTTATATCTTACACAGTTTTAGAGCTAGAGTCACCTAAATTGAAAGATAGACTTCTTGCCACCCGCTTTAAAGATCGGCAAAAAATTTGGAGGCCACGCCCCCACCCGCCCCCAAAAATTGCGAAAATGTATATCTTCCACAGTTTTAGAGCTAGAGTCACCAAAATTGGAAGATAGGCTTCTTGCCACCCCCTCTAAAGATCGGCCAAAATTTCTGGGGTCACGCCCCTCCCGCCCCCAAAAATCGCGAAAGTTTATATCTTCCACAGTTTTAGAGCTAGAGGCAAAAATTGGAAGATAGACTCCTTGTCACCCCCTCTAAAGATCGGAAAAAATTTTGGGACCACGCCCCCTCCCGCCCCCAAAAATCTCGAAAATGTATATCGTCCACAGTTTTAGGGCTAAAATCACCAAATTCGGAAAATAGACTTCTGGTCACCCCCGCTTAAGATCGACCACGCCCTCCAGTCCCCAAAAACTTGGTAGGCCGATTTCGGGTCACCCATACACCAGCAAAAATGTTCTGTTCACTTGTTTTCAGCTGTTCTTAAAATGGTATCAGAGTGTTACGCAGTCGGCTCCGCCCGACTGCAACGTTCTCACTTGTTTTTTATTAAAATTTTCAAGCTTCAATTATTTTATTTATAAACAAGTAAGAGTGCTCTAGTCGGGAGTGCCCGACCACGAGATACCCTGAACCCAGGCCTTACCATCATTCATACTAATCTAATCGCACACGTGCTGCAGTATAAATAGTACAAGCAGCGGTTTAAGTGGCTTAAGCAGTTAGCTTGTTTTTTGGCTGAGCCCAACACAAGGGAAAGTTACATCTTAAATAACTTCTGTGTTTATTGTCCGATCTTATTGAAAGTTTTGGGGCAAACAATTGTCAATAATATGTGTGACCAAACCAAATTGCAAGGTCGTACTTTCAAAAATTCGTTTTTTCAACTTTAGGGGGGAGTGGAGGGTGGTATCCAAAAAGCTATGTCCCAAAAACGCTAGTCTAAAATCGAAATTTATCGATAACTTTTGAATTCGACGAGTTATCGATCAAATGAAATAAACTTGATCTGTCCTGGGATTAGGAGAACTTATATTCCAAATATGAAGTCTCTAGCTCTTGTAGTCTCTGATATCCGCGTGTTCATACAGACGGACAGACAGACAGACGGACATGGCTTAATCGACTCGGCTATTGATACTGATCAAGAATATATATACTTTATATGGTCGGAGATGCTTCCTTATGCCTGTTACATACTTTTGCACAAAACCATAATACCCTTTTTACCCATTTTTAATGGGTTCAGGGTATAAAAAGATGTAATTTATACAGTTATGGGTTTATTTTATAAAATTTTTCGACTAAGTAATTAATAATAATTATATTTAAGTATTTAATTATTTAATTTTTTGTATATAATAAAAAAATATTAAAATGGTTATTAAAAAAATATGAAACTAAATTTATAATGTTTTATTTTGGCTTACAAATTTTTTATTAGTTTGATTTATACGTAAATTTTTTTATACCCTGAACCCATTAAAAATGGGTAAAAAGGATATTATGGTTTTGTGCAAAAGTATGTAACAGGCATAAGGAAGCATCTCCGACCATATAAAGTATATATATTATTGATCAGTATCAACAGCCGAGTCGATCTAGCCATGTCCGTCTGTCTGTCCGTCTGTCCGTCTGTCTGTCTGTATGAACACACAGATATCAGAGACTACAAGAGCTAGAGACTTCATATTTGGAACATAAGTTCTCCTAATCCCGGGACAGATCAAGTTTATTTCATTTGATCGATAACTCATCGCATTCAAAAGTTATCGATAAATTTTGATTTTAGACTAGCGTTTTTGGGACATAACTTCAAAGTTATAAAAGCTAGAGAGCCCAAATTTGGCATGTATAATCTCGAATAACATACACAAGTAACAAATATTTAACTTTTTGGATACCACCCTCCAATCCCCCCAAAAGTTGAAAAAACGCATTTTTGAAGGTTCGACCCTGCAATTTGGTTTGGTCACACATATAATTGACAATTGTATGTCCCAAAAATTTCAGTAAGATCGGACAATAAACACAGAAGTTATTCGAGATTTAACTTTCCATTGTATGGGGCTCAGCGAAAAGCAAGCTAACTGCTTAAGCCGCATGCACTGCTTTGCAGTATGTGTGTGTTTGTATGTATGCACACTATTAGGCAAGTATTAATGGAAGTCAGAACTGGGTTCAGGTACTCCTAGTCGGGCACTCCCGACTAGAGCACTCTTACTTGTTAAATATAAAAAAATTGTATACAATTTAACTTTATACTTATTAACTATTAAAACCATTAAAAATTAAAACTTTAAAAATTATTTTTTTTATAATAAAACAATTTGGTAAATATAAAATTAAATTAAGTGTAGATTTTATTAATTCATATATAGTTCAAAATCTTAAAATTTTAATAATATTAATAAAAATAAAAAATTAATATTTTTAATTTAATAATTTACATTAAATTTGTTATTACAATATTTAAAAATTTATTAAATACTTAAATTTAAATAAAACAAGTGGGAAAGGATTATCTTCGGCTTGCCGAAGATTCTATAATCTCTTCGAACCTTCAGGTAATTTTCACTCTGCCAACTGCATCACTGAAATTTCAAAGTAGTAAAGAATTGATATCATATGAATCTAAATATTTCTTTTAAAATATTGAATCCAAGCTATTTAATATATATTTAAAAAAAAAAGTTATTGAAAAATATAAAAATCAATACGTCGCGGGTGGGATTTGAACCGTGTTCTCCCGTCTGTCAGCTCAGCAATCTAATACCTACGCCACCAAGCAGTTTTGAAATGCGATAACAAACTCGATTATCTGATCGTTTTTTTTCGCGTTGTATAGTTTTTGTTCTAAGACATTGGTAGGAAATTAATTTGATAACAGTTATTTTATATTTGAAAGAAAAATAAATGATCAGCCGCCGCTGAGACTCGTACCTGGGACCTTTCGTTTGTCAGCCCGCTTAATCGCTTGAAGAGCAGACTATTAAAAAATTACCTGCGCTTGATATTGTTTGCTCGAATGTACCTGTTTTTATACTCTTTTCGAAGAAAATAGTATATTAAGTTTGTGCTGAAGTTTGTAAAGCATAGAAGGAAGCGTCTGAGACCCCCAAAAGTTACTGCCAGTATGCTTAGAAAATCAAAACAAATTGATCTAGCCATGTCCGTCTGTCTGTCTGTCTGTATGTATGCAAACTATTCCCTCAGTTTTTGAGCTATCGCGATGCAATTTTGCACAGACACTTATTAGTCAAGGGGACAGCACATTGCAATGCTATCGCGATAAAGCTTTGTACAGATACTTATAATTCATAGGAACAGCACATTGGTCGGTGCCGGCCGGATCGGACCACTATATCATACAACTCTAAGTCGGTTTTGGCCATAAATCCGATGTTTTCAAAGCAATTGCTTTAAGTTTCCTTGTACACTTGAACATCCTTATAACTCATCAATGGGTAAAATCGCAAAATAGATTAGGTCATAAACATGGAGATATGCGTCACTAAATATTTTGAAAGAACAGGTGCATATGAGCACACAAAGTTAAGCGCAAGTAAGCTTTTGATAGTCTGCTCTTCAAGCGATTTTGTCATCGATCATCAAAACTGCTTATGGCGTAAGGGATAAAGTGCCGAACTGGCAAACGAAAGCTGCTGGTTCGATTCCTAACGGCGACCAATAATTTCATTTTTTCTTATTCTGCTTTTCAAATATAAAATAACTGTAATCAAATTCATTGCAACCAATGCTTTAGAACAAACAAAATGCCACGCGAAAAACAAACAAACAGTATATTCGAGTTTGTCAGCGATTTTTAAAACTGCTTGGTGTAAGCAGTAAAAAGCAAAACAAGTAAGCCTTTGACAGTCTGCTCTTCAAGCGATTTTGTCATCGATCATCAAAACTGCTAATGGCGTAAGGGATAAAGTGGCGCCCTGGCAAACGAAAGGTGGTGGTTCGATTCCTAGCGGCGACTGGTCATTTATTTTCACTTTTTTCTTATTCTGCTTTTCAAATATAAAATAACTGTAATCCAATTCATTTGCTACCAATGCCTTCGAACAAAAACTATACAACGCGAAAAAAGCGATCAGTATAATTGAGTTTGTTTGCGCATTACAAAACTGCTTAGTGGCGTAAGTATTACAGTGCTGCACTGACAAACGGGGAGAAGTCGGTTCAAATCCCAGCCGCGACTTATTTTTTTTTGCTAATTATTTGTTTCAAATATATATCAAATAGCTTGAATTCAATATTTTAAATGAAAAATTTAAGTTCATATGATACCAATTCTTAGAGCAAAAAATAAATGCCACGCGATAAAACGATTTTTTACTACTATTGAAATTTCAGTGGTGCAGTTGGCAGAGTGAAAATTGCCTAAAGGTTCGAACATCCTTTCCCACTTGTTTTTCTATACAATATACTAATTCTATCATTATTACTTAATTTTCAAAATTTAAAATAATATTTCAATAAATATTTAAAATTTAATAAATAGTTTTATTTATAAAATAATTTAAAACACAAAAATCTTTTCAATGTAAATCAAATGCTTTACTCAATAAGCTTTAAGTTGTCATTCTAGATACACTTTCCAGTACATCTACTATGTTACGACTTATCTTACCTTAATAATAAGACCGACGTGCGATGTGTACATATTTTAGAGCTAAAATCAAATTTTTAATCTTTAAAATTTTACTACCAACTCCACCTTCACAAATTTTTTCATAATTTTATCCGCTTAAATAAATTCATTGTAACCCATTATTACTTAACTTTAAGTTACACCTTAATATGATATAAATTAATAAAATAAAATATTCTGATAACGACGGTATATGAACTGATTACAAACTTAAGTAAGGTGGATCGTGGATTATCGATTACAAAACAGGTTCCTCTGGACAGACTAAAATGCCGCCAAATTTTTTAAGTTTCATGTACATAACTATTACTACTTTAGTATTTATAATTACATTTGAAATAATAGGGTATCTAATCCTAGTTATACTCTTTTCGAAGAAAATAGTATATTAAGTTTGTGCTGATGTGTGTAACGCATAGTAGGAAGCGTCAGAGACCCCCAAAAGTTACTGCCAGTAAACAGTAGGAAAACAAAACAAATTGATCTAGCCATGTGCGTCTGTCTGTCTGTCTGTATGTATGTATGAGCTATCGCGGTGAAACTTTGCACAGACACTTCCTATTCAAGGGGACAGCACATTAGTCGGAGCCGGCCGGATCGGACCACTTTATCTTATAGCTGCCATACAACTTGAAATCGGTTTTGGTCATAAATACCATGTTTTCAAAGCTATCGCGATTAAACTTTACACAGATACTTATTATTCAAAGAAACATAAAATCCTTATAACTCATCAATAGGTAAAATTGCAAAACCATTGAGTCATAAATAGCGAAGATATGCGTCATTAAATATTTTGAAATACAGGACCATATGAGCAAACAAACCCAAGCGCAAGAAAGCTTTTGATAGTCTTTTGCTTTTCAAGGGATTTTGTCATCGATCATCATTGTGGCGTAAGGGATAAAGTGGTGCCCTGGCAAACGAAAGGTGCTGGTTCGATTCCTAGCGGCGACCAATAATTATTTGAATTTTTTCTTATTCGTCTTTTCAAATGTAAAATAACTGTAATCAAGTTAATTTGCTACCAATGTCTTAAAACAAAAACAATGTCACGCGAAAAAACGAATGCTCAGTATAATCGAGTTTGTCAGCGATTTTTAAAACTGCTTGGTGTAAGCTGACAAACTCGAGTTGCAGGTTGCAAAGAAAACAAAACAAGTTAGCCTTTGACAGTCTGCTCGTCAAGGGATTTTGTCATAGATCATCAAAACTGCTTGTGTCGTAAGGGGTAAAGTGGCGCTATCAAACGAAAGCTCGCGGGAACGAAGCTCAGCGACTGGTCATTACACATACAACGCAAAAGATAAGATCAGTATAATCGAGTTTGTCAGCGCATTCAAAAAGTGCTTGGTGTCGTAAGTATTAGAGTGCTGCGCTGAAAAACGGGAGAACATGGTTCAAATCCCAGCCGCGACTTTTTGCTCTTTTTTTTTCTAACTATTTTTATACTCTGATACCGAAGGTACTCATAGTATATTGGTTTTGTCGAATGTCCGTCAGGCCGTCCGTCTGTCCGTCTGTCTGTCTGGATGAACGCACGTATTTCCGAAACGATATTAGATAGACTCTTGAAATCTTTTGCGTTATGATTATAGCTATCTGCTTCAGATCAAGTTTATTCCAAATTTATGCCACGCCCACTGGGAGGCTGGCAAATCGATAACATGTCGATACACCTCAAATCACAAAACGATTAAACGTGAATAACTCCCACAATTTTGAAGCTAGAGTAATCAAATTTGGTAGGTATATTGCTGGTGACCTCCCAAAAAAATTGGATCCTAGGTTAATCGGCCACGCCCATTATTACGCCCACCAGCCCCCCTCCAAAATTAATTTGAAATGCTTATATCTCCCGAAGTTTTAGAGCTAAAGTCACCATATTTGGAATATATATTACTGGTGACGTCCTCTACAGATTACAGAAACAAAATTTCGACCACGCCCACTCCCGCCCCCGTAATCGCGAAAATCGATATACATGAATGCACAATTCGATAACACGTGTATATTTCCCGCAATTTTGAAGCTAGAGTCCCAAAATTTGGAATTTAGACTAGGGCTGACCAGCCCAAAAGATTGCGTCCTGGATTTTCCGGCCACGCCCACTAGAACGCCCCCCAGCCACCCCGCCCCACGAAACTCGGAAGCCTATATCTCGCACAGTTTAAGAGGTAGGTCCACCAAACTTTGAGGGTAGACTTCTGGCCAAGTCCTCTAAAGATCGGCCAAAAAAATGTTGAGGCCACGCCCCCTCCCGCCCCCAAAAATCGCAAAACTACTATCTTCCACAGTTTTAGAGACAGAGTCACCAAATTTGTAAGGTAGACTTCTTGTCACCCCCTCTAAAGATCGGTCAACATTTTTGGGGCCACGCCCCCTCCCGCCCCCAAAAATCGCGAAACCTTATTTCTTACACAGTTTTAGAGCTAGAGTCACCTAAATTGAAAGATAGACTTCTTGCCACCCGCTTTAAAGATCGCCAAAAAATTTGGAGGCCACGCCCCCACCCGCCCCCAAAAATCGCGAAAGTTTATATATTCCACAGTCTTAGAGCTAGAGGCTCAAAAATTTGAAGATAGACTCCTTGTCACCCCCTCTAAAGATCGGAAAAATTTTTGGGACCACGCCCCCTCCCGCCCCCAAAAATCGCGAAAATGTATATCGTCCACAGTTTTAGGGCTAAAATCACCAAATTTGGAAAATAGACTTCTGGTCACCCCCTCTTAAGATCGACCACGCCCTCCAGTCCCCAAAAACTTTTTTTTGTGTAATGTGTAATGACCAGTCGCCGCTGAGTTTCGTGCCCGCGAGCTTTCGTTTGTCAGCGATACTTTACCTCTTTTCGAAGAAAATAGTATATTAAGTTTGTGCTGTTTGTAAAGCATAGAAGGAAGCGCCTGAGACCCCCAAAAGTTACTGCCAGTATGCTTAGAAAAGCAAAACAAATTGATCTAGCCATGTCCGTCTGTCTGTCTGTATGTATGCAAAGTCCCTCAGTTTTTGAGCTATCGCGATGCAACTTTGCACAGACACTTATTATTCAAAGGAACAGCACATTGGTCTGAGCCGGCCGGATCGGACCACTATATCCTATAGCTGCCATACAACTTGAAGTCGGTTTTGGTCATAAATCCCATGTTTTCAAAGCTATCGCGACAAAACTTTGTACAGAAACTTATTATTCAAAGAAACAGCACATTGGTTGGTGCCGGCCGGATAGGACTACTCTATCTTATAGCTGCCATACAACTCTAAGTCGGTTTTGGCCATAAATCCGATGCTTTCAAAGCAATTGCTTTAAATTTCCTTGTACACTTGAACATCCTTATAACTCATCAATGGATAAAATTGCAAAACGATTGAGTCTTAAATAGCGAAGATATGCGTCATTCAATATTTGGAAAAATCAGGTGCATATAAGCAAACAAACCCAAGCGCAAGAAAGCTTTTGTCAGTCTGCTCTTCAAGGGATTTTGTCATCGATCATCATTGTGGCGTAAGGGATAAAGTGGCGCCCTGGCAACCGAAAGGTGCTGGTTCAATTCCTAGCGGCAACCAATAATTATTTTAATTTTTCTTATTCTGCTTTTCAAATATAAAATAAGTGTAATCAATTTCATTTGCTACCAAAATGTCTTAGAACAAAAACAATGCCATGCGAAAAACAAACACTCAGTATAATCGGGTTTGTCAGCGATTTTTAAAAGTGCTTGGCGTAAGCAGTAGAGTTGCAGGTTGCAGGAAAACAAAACAAGTTAGCTTTTGACAGTCTACTCGTCAAGGGATTTTGTCATCGATCATCAAAACGGCTTGTGGCGTAAGGGCTAAAGTGGCGCTATCAAACGAAAGCTCGCGGGTACGAAACTCAGCGACTGGTCATTACACATACAACGCAAAAGATAAGATCAGTATAATCGAGTTTGTCAGCGCATTCAAAAAGTGCTTGGTGTCGTAAGTATTAGAGTGCTGCGCTGAAAAACGGGAGAACATGGTTCAAATCCCAGCCGCGACTTTTTGCTCTTTTTTTTCTCTAACTATTTTTTTTTAATATATATCAAATAGCTTGAATTCAACAATTTAAAAGAAAAATTTAAATTCAGATGATACAAATTCTTAGAGCAAAAAATAAATGCCACGCGATAAAACGATTTTTTACTACTTTTGAAATTTCAGTGGTGCAGTTAGCTGAGTGAAAATTGCCTAAAGGTTCGAAAAGAGTCTACAATCTTCGGCACGCCGAAGATAATCCTTTCCAACTTGTTATACTCTGATACCGAAGGTACTCATTGTATATTGGTTTTGTCGGATGTCCGTCAGGCCGTCCGTCTGTCTGTCTATCTGTCTGGATGAGCGCACGTATTTCCGAAACGATATTAGGTAGACTCTTGAAATCTTTTGTGTTATGATTATAGCTATCTGCTTCAGATCAAGTTTGTTTCAAATTTGTGCCACGCCCACTGGGAGGCTGGCAAATCGATAACATGTCGATACACCTCAAATAACAAATCGATTAAACGTGAATATCTCCCACAATTTTGAAGCTAGAGTAATCAAATTTGGTAGGTATATTGCTGGTGACCTCCCAAAAAAATCGGCCACGCCCATTATTACGCCCACCAGCCCCCCCTCCAAAATTAATTTGAAATGCCTATATCTCCCGCAGTTTTTAAGCTAAGGTCACCATATTTGGAATATATATTACTGGTTACGTCCTCTAAAGATCACAGACAAAAAATTTTGACCACGCCCAGTCCCGCCCCCGAAATCGCGAAAATCGATATACATGAGTGCAGAATTCGATAACACGTGTATATTTCCCGCATTTTTGAAGCTAGAGTCCCCAAATTTGGAATTTAGACTAAGGTTGACCACCCCAAAAAATTCCTTCCGTAATTTTCCGGCCACGCCCACTAGAACGCCCCCCAGCCACCCCGCCCCACGAAACTCGGAAGCCTATATCTCGCACAGTTTAAGAGGTAGGTCCACCAAACTTTGAGGGTAGACTTCTGGCCAAGTCTTCTAAAGATCGGCCAAAAAAATGTTGAGGCCACGCCCCCTCCCGCCCCCAAAAATCGCAAAACTACTATCTTCCACAGTTTTAGAGACAGAGTCACCAAATTTGTAAGGTAGACTTCTTGTCACCCCCTCTAAAGATCGGTCAACATTTTTGGGGCCACGCCCCCTCCCGCCCCCAAAAATCGCGAAAACTTATATCTTACACAGTTTTAGAGCTAGAGTCACCTAAATTGAAAGATAGACTTCTTGCCACCCGCTTTAAAGATCGGCAAAAAATTTGGAGGCCACGCCCCTCCCGCCCCCAAAAATCGCGAAAATGTATATCTTCCACAGTTTTAGAGCTAGAGTCACCAAAATTGGAAGATAGGCTTCTTGCCACCCCCTCTAAAGATCGGCCAAAATTTCTGGGGCCACGCCCCTCCCGCCCCCAAAAATCGCGAAAGTTTATATCTTCCACAGTTTTAGAGCTAGAGGCTCAAAAATTGGAAGATAGACTCCTTGTCACCCCCTCTAA